>JASANG010000736.1:0-22533 GCA_030248215.1 Enoplolaimus lenunculus
TAGTTGCTCATAAGTAAACTCTATGCAATTACAAAATTAATCGTTTTTTATTTATAGAAAGTGGCACATGGTTCACTTGAACATATCGCTTACTGTATATTCTCGTTTTAAATTGCATATTAATATTGTCACCTGAAAAAATGTCAACGCAAGTTGAACTGAACTGAAGTTAAGTAATATTTGTTCGCTTGCGTTTTCAATCAACAAATAAGCTGTTATCTGAGCCTTGAAGCATTGTTTACAAGTTGCGCATATGCACCGACAACTACCATGTCAATTGGCCATCATGACTTTTTCCAAGACTCAGAAATGGGGGCATTTTTACTGTCGGAAGATGAGTCGAAAAGTTGTTTTGCTCAATTTATTTCAGTGAGTAGCGTAATTTATATATAAATAAATATATATGTATATCTATCCATGAATATATACATACATCCATACATACATATATATAAATACATATGTACATCGGCCCGTGTATAGAAGTGTCGGATCGTTTTCTGACGGGGCTGTAACAGAGTCCGTTCAAGCTTTAGACTAACTTTTTTGCTTAGGGTTAGGCTTAGGCTAAGGCTCAGGCTCAGGATAATACTACTGTTCCGGCCCTGTTCTATACATGGACCTGTACATGTATCCATAAATATATATATACATATATAAACAAATAAATAAATATGTGCCCGGCTCATATATATGCAGTAGTACCCCGTGGCAGATCCACGGATGAGGTTAAAGGGTTTGCGAGCCTCGCTTTCCTAACAAAAAATTCTAAAGCCCTATTCACACGTGCAAGTTTTTGCTGCGAGAACTTGTAGCTGCAACTTGCACGAAAAACTTGCAGCTGCAAGTATTCGTACAGAATCATAACTTTCATTCTGAATCTTGACACGAAATTATGTGAATAATTTGCAGACCACTGCAATAAATATCAAACAACCTATAATCTATCAGTTTAGCCGATGATGATAAATGAAATCGACTTGCAGGACTATTCATACCTACGAATTAATTCTTCGCATATATTAATCATGAATAACTTGCAGCTGCAAGTTCTTCGAATGAATTTTTCAAAAAACTTGCAGCTGCAAGTTCCAGTTGTAAGAAACATTCATGCGCAAAGAAGGCAATACTCGAAATTTCTTGACTTGAAAAAGTTTTTATCGTGATGCAATCTTTATTTAATGCTTAAATTTAAAAATTTAAAACTAGTCCCATTACTTTCGCCGTCGGCTGCGAAATATCAAACAAGTTAGATATTTAAATTAATTCACACTTCTTGAATAAATTCAATAAGTCTGAATTAATTCAAAAGGCGCTCAGCAACGTGTCTTCTGATTGGCCAATGAAAATGCAAGTGCTAGAAATTCGAGCGATTTGCTACGGCGTTCACATGTGCGAATTAAATTTAATCACATGAATTCTAATGAATAATTTGCAGATGCAAGAACTTCAAATCTGCTTTGTGACCAAACTTGCACATGCATGTTGCATACGTGCAAGTTTTTGCTGCAAAAACTTGCACGTGTGAATAGGGCTAAACTTTACTTATTGACACTCGCTTTTCGCTTCAATCTTCTGCTTTCTGTGCCGTGATTGGTTCTTATATTAAAGGGTCATGTTATTGCACAAAATCAATTAAACTGATTGGTTAATATTGAACGCTTTTAGTGTGGCGCAATACTTTTTAAATTATTGTCATTCGTCGCCTTCCGTCACAGCTCGGTGTAAGAGTACACGCGTTCCCCGAATCGAATACCGCAAAGTAAGGAGCTACGACGGGCGGCGTCGTACTACAAGTATAGCTCCATGCGTAAAAATTGATAAATTCGCAAATTTTTACAAATATTCAACTTTAAAACTTAATCCCTGTGCACACGTGCAAGTTTTTGCTACGAAAACTTGCAGCTGTAACTTGTACTTGCAAGTTTTGTACAAAATCACATTTGAAAAACTTGCAACTGCAAGTATATTCATTAAAAATCATAGTTACGAATTTTGTTCACACGTGCGAACAACGGTGCAAGTTCACTAAATTTATTGCAGCCGTTTTCTCATTGGCTGATGCAAAAAATGCAAGTTCTGCGTGCAATTTTACAGCTACAAGTTCTCGCAGCGAACACTTGTACGTGTGAATAGGGCTTTAATAAACTTTGTAAAAAATGGTTAGCGACTAGAAAACTAAAAGTGTAAAAAAATATTAATTTGACGAAATTTGCTGGAATAATATTTAACGAATAAAGTTTCATATTTATCCAAAATCCGGTGAGAAAACTTTTATTTAATATATCGATCTATTTTGAACTGTCTTTAAAAAAATGAGCTATTTTTGAGTTATTAATCTGGCTTTTTTACCAAATCATAGTTTTATTTTCGTTTTTACTTTGTTTCAGGCTGTGAAAATCGCATCTCCTCATATCGGCCTCACATTAATGCTACTTAGCTACATTCTCATTGGTGGAATAATGTTTAACGAAATCGAAGGTGGGTACGAAAACCGGGCGCTATCGAGAGATAAAGGAGTCATGAACGGTATGTTCCGGCCAATATTTTTGAACTTCCGGCCCATGTAAAGATCAGGAGCGGAGCGTGTTTCTGTGGGACCAGAAAAGAGTAAGCTTAAGCTTTACACTAATTTTACACTAATTTTTTTTGCTTGGCTTAAGCTTAGGCTTAGGCTTAGGAATATGCTCATTCTTACGCTTAGGCTTCGGCTTAGGCTTACGCTTAGGCTTAGGCTTAGGCTTAAACTTACGCTTAGAAATATGCTTATAATACTGTTCCGCCCATCTTCTTTACATTGGCCGAACTTCGTGATGCGTCTGCGACTAAGGTATCTGAACCCCTTCTCTTGTACGAAATGGGACCCCTTAGTAAGGTATGAACCAGCCAAAGCCAAATAAGTGTGAATTACGTAAGAGATATAACGTGAATTGCACGGGAGGCGTAAATTTTTCGCGTGGAGGTACGCATTCGTCTGGGTCCTCAGGTGCCCGTCGCTGTTGAGTTACGGTGGGGGGAGGCGGTAGCCGATGCCGCGGTTTTTGACAAACCTTTTTTGATTTAAAGGCAGGGCCTTTGCCCTTCGAATTCAAACAAATTAAGTTTCTGAAAGAGCCATGTTTGTTGGATATTGCATAGGGAGTGTTCTATTACACGCGGAAATATGCAAAATAAAATTTTCAAACCGAATCTATTTTTAGACAAACTCTGGCTGCGTAGAATAATTGAAAATGGTAAGCCTTTTACCTGTACTGTAGACCTGAATAAGAAGAGGGTAATGAGCGGAAGTCCTCATTTTGAGTCCCAATCAATAGGGTCCCTATACCTAATAGCGTCCGTAGGCCGGAGTCCCTAAACCCTATTAGAGTCCATAAAGGTAAGTATCCCTAATTGTAGCGCATAAATGACTCCAGAACCAAATAATTTGAGTTCGAACTTTAAACGTACTTAAGTTTTCAAGTATATTCCAACCTTGCATCATCGCTCACGCTATTGACACAATCAAAGAAACGTTCAATTCACGGATAGTTGCAGTACCGGATATATATCAGTAACGAATGGTGGCAGAGGGTGGGTTAAAAATAAATAACGGCCCGTAAACCGAATAACAACAGGGGCACCCTCTAGGGACGCCAAATAAATATTAATCCCGCCTCTTATTCGGGTCACCGCTGTATTTGGTTTGGCTTTGCTCAATTTTGATGTCTAAACCTAATAATACAATTGTTAACTTTTCAGCAAATATGATGATTTTCTGTGCTATTTTCAGAATTAATTGAAAATATTCAAAATTACACATGGTCAACTCAGTTCAACCAAAGCCTTACTTGGGAAACGTTTCAATCGAGTATGCGTGCCACTGAACGAATATTCGCGCAGTATAATTGCTCGGTGGCCGGATCCGCCTTATGTGTATACGCGTCCTAAGATCGATATTTATGGCCGTATTCAAATGGTCGAGCTTGGATATGCGCTCATCGATATTATACGCCCTCACCGTCATATCATCAACCGGTTTGTTCTTCCCGCCCGCGTTCAAAAATCCTTCGCCCAGCGTATTCCCTTCTTCGACCCTTCACCAAAACTTTAAATTACAAATTTAATGGCTGGGTTTCTAAAATATTAAGTATTTACTTGAGTTATTATACGCCCTCACCGTCATATCATCAACCGGTTTGTTCAAAAAAATACCTTCGCCCAGCGTCGTATTTGCACGTCTTGACTATGTCAACAAAACTTAAATTAGAAATTTATGGCTGGGTTTTATTTAAGTATTTATTAGTTATTATACCCTCACGTATATCATCAGGTTTGTTCAAAAAACTTCCCAGGGTGTTGGCACTCCTGTCACCAAAACTTTAAATTAAAATTTAATGGCTGGGTTTCTAAAATTTAAGTATTTACTTGAGTTATTATACGCCCTACCGTCATATCATCACCGGTTTGTTCAAAAATCTTCCCAGGTCGTAGCTTTGATATGTAACAAAACTTAAATTAGATTTATGGTGGGTTTTAATTTAGTTTACGAGTATTAACCCCCCGTCATATCATCAACCGGTTTGTTCAAAAAACCCTTCGCCCAGGGTCGATTGGCGTCTTCGCTCTGTCAACCAAAACTTTAAATTAGAAATTTAATGGCTGGGTTTCTAAAATTTAAGTATTTACTTGAGTTATTATCGCCCTCACCGTCATATCATCAACCGGTTTGTTCAAAAAAATACCTTCGCCCAGGGTCGTATTGGCCCTTCTTCGACTATGTCAACAAAACTTAAATTAGAAATTTAATGGTGGGTTTCTAAAATCTAAGTATTTATTGTTTTATACGCCCTCACCGTCATATCATAACCGGTTTGTTCAAAACCTTCGCCAGGGTGTATTGGCGTTTGACCTGTAACAAAATTAAGGGGGGGGGCTAGGGGTATAATAATAAGTAAATATTAAATTTAGAAACCACATTAAATTTTAATTTAAAGTTTTGGTTGACAGGGTGAGAGGTGCAATACGACCTGGCGAAGGTATTTTTTGGAACAAACGGTTGATGATATGAGTGAGGGCGTATAATAATAAGTAAATACTTAAAATTTTAGAAACCACCATTAAATTTTAATTTAAAGTTTTGGTTGAAGGTCAAGAGTGCAATACGACCTGGCGAGGTTTTTTTGGAACAAACGGTTGATGATATGACGGTGAGGGCGTATAATAATAAGTAAATACTTAAAATTTTAGAACCACCATTAATTTTAATTTAAGGTTTTGGTTGACGGGTCGAAGAGGTGCCAATACGACTGGGCGAAGGTATTTTTTAAAATTATGATATGGTGGGGGTATATATAGATATAAGGTTTGGTGCCCACGACCCGGGCGAAAAATCATGAGGTGAGGGGTATAATAATAGTAATATTAAATTTTAGAAACCAGCATTAATTTTATTTAGTTTGGTTGACAGGTGAGAGGTGCCAATCGACCTGGCGAGGTATTTTTTGGAACAAAGGTTGATGATATGACGGTGAGGGCGTATAATAACTCAAGTAAATACTTAAATTTTAGAACCCAGCCATTAAATTTGTAATTTAAGTTTGGTTGACGGTCGAAGAGGTGCCCAATCGACCTGGGCGAAGGTGTTTTTTGGAACAAACGGTTGATGATATGGGTGAGGGCGTATAATAAGTAATATTAATTAGACCCAGCCTTAATTTTATTAAAGTTTTGGTTGACAGGGTCGAAGAAGTGCAATAGACTGGGGAAGGTATTTTTTGGAACAAACGGTTGATGATATGAGGTGAGGGCGTATAATAACTCAAGTAAATACTTAAATTTTAGAAACCAGCCATTAAATTTCTAATTTAAAGTTTTGTTGACAGGGTCGAAGAGTGCCAATCCCCTGGGCGAGGTATTTTTTGAACAAACCGGTTGATGATATGACGGTGAGGCGTATAATAACTCAAGTAAATACTTAAATTTTAGAAACCCAGCCATTAAATTTGTAATTTAAAGTTTTGGTTGACAGGGTCGAGACGGTGCCAATCGCCCTGGGCGAGGTATTTTTTGGAACAAACCGGTTGATGATATGCGTGAGGGCGTATAATAACTCAAGTAAATACTTAATTTTAGAAACCCAGCCATTAAATTTCTAATTTAAGGTTTTGGTTGACAGAGTCGAAGAAGGTGCCCAATACGACCCTGGGCGAAGGTATTTTTTGGAACAAACCGGTTGATGATATGACGGTGAGGGCGTATAATAACTCAAGTAAATACTTAAGATTTTAGAAACCCAGCCATTAAATTTCTAATTTAAAGTTTTGGTTGACAGGGTCGAAGAAGGTGCCCAATACGACCCTGGGCGAAGGTATTTTTTGAACAAACCGGTTGATGATATGACGGTGAGGGCGTATAATAACTCAAGTAAATACTTAAGATTTTAGAAACCCAGCCATTAAATTTGTAATTTAAAGTTTTGGTTGACAGGGTCGAAGAAGGTGCCCAATACGACCCTGGGCGAAGGTATTTTTTGGAACAAACCGGTTGATGATATGACGGTGAGGGCGTATAATAACTCAAGTAAATACTTAAGATTTTAGAAACCCAGCCATTAAATTTCTAATTTAAAGTTTTGGTTGACAGGGTCGAAGAAGGTGCCCAATACGACCCTGGGCGAAGGTATTTTTTGAACAAACCGGTTGATGATATGACGGTGAGGGCGTATAATAACTCAAGTAAATACTTAAGATTTTAGAAACCCAGCCATTAAATTTCTAATTTAAAGTTTTGGTTGACAGGGTCGAAGAAGGTGCCCAATACGACCCTGGGCGAAGGTATTTTTTTGAACAAACCGGTTGATGATATGACGGTGAGGGCGTATAATAACTCAAGTAAATACTTAAGATTTTAGAAACCCAGCCATTAAATTTCTAATTTAAAGTTTTGGTTGACAGAGTCGAAGAAGGTGCCCAATACGACCCTGGGCGAAGGTATTTTTTTGAACAAACCGGTTGATGATATGACGGTGAGGGCGTATAATAACTCAAGTAAATACTTAAGATTTTAGAAACCCAGCCATTAAATTTCTAATTTAAAGTTTTGGTTGACAGAGTCGAAGACGGTGCCCAATACGACCCTGGGCGAAGGTATTTTTTGGAACAAACCGGTTGATGATATGACGGTGAGGGCGTATAATAACTCAAGTAAATACTTAAGATTTTAGAAACCCAGCCATTAAATTTCTAATTTAAAGTTTTGGTTGACAGGGTCGAAGAAGGTGCCCAATACGACCCTGGGCGAAGGTATTTTTTGGAACAAACCGGTTGATGATATGACGGTGAGGGCGTATAATAACTCAAGTAAATACTTAAGATTTTAGAAACCCAGCCATTAAATTTGTAATTTAAAGTTTTGGTTGACAGGGTCGAAGACGGTGCCCAATACGACCCTGGGCGAAGGTGTTTTTTGGAACAAACCGGTTGATGATATGACGGTGAGGGCGTATAATAACTCAAGTAAATACTTATAGGGGAGGGAAATAAATAAAGTTTAGAAACCCAGCCATTAAATTTGTAATTTAAAGTTTTGGTTGACAGGGTTGAAGAAGGTGCCCAATACGACCCTGGGCGAAGGTATTTTTTGGAACAAACCGGTTGATGATATGACGGTGAGGGCGTATAATAACTCAAGTAAATACTTAAAATTTTAGAAACCCAGCCATTAAATTTGTAATTTAAAGTTTTGGTTGACAGGGTCGAAGACGGTGCCCAATACGACCCTGGGCGAAGGTGTTTTTTGGAACAAACCGGTTGATGATATGACGGTGAGGGCGTATAATAACTCAAGTAAATACTTAAAATTTTAGAAACCCAGCCATTAAATTTGTAATTTAAAGTTTTGGTTGACAGCGTCGAAGACGGTGCCCAATACGACCCTGGCGAAGGTGTTTTTTGGAACAAACCGGTTGATGATATGACGGTGAGGGCGTATAATAACTCAAGTAAATACTTAAAATTTTAGAAACCCAGCCATTAAATTTGTAATTTAAAGTTTTGGTTGACAGGGTCGAAGACGGTGCCCAATACGACCCTGGGCGAAGGTGTTTTTTGGAACAAACCGGTTGATGATATGACGGTGAGGGCGTATAATAACTCAAGTAAATACTTAAAATTTCAGAAACCCAGCCATTAAATTTGTAATTTAAAGTTTTGGTTGACAGGGTCGAAGACGGTGCCCAATACGACCCTGGGCGAAGGTATTTTTTGGAACAAACCGGTTGATGATATGACGGTGAGGGCGTATAATAACTCAAGTAAATACTTAAAATTTTAGAAACCCAGCCATTAAATTTGTAATTTAAAGTTTTGGTTGACAGGGTCGAAGACGGTGCCCAATACGACCCTGGGCGAAGGTGTTTTTTGGAACAAACCGGTTGATGATATGACGGTGAGGGCGTATAATAACTCAAGTAAATACTTAAAATTTTAGAAACCCAGCCATTAAATTTGTAATTTAAAGTTTTGGTTGACAGGGTCGAAGACGGTGCCCAATACGACCCTGGGCGAAGGTGTTTTTTGGAACAAACCGGTTGATGATATGACGGTGAGGGCGTATAATAACTCAAGTAAATACTTAAAATTTTAGAAACCCAGCCATTAAATTTCTAATTTAAAGTTTTGGTTGACAGGGTCGAAGAGTGTGCCCAATACGACCCTGGGCGAAGGTATTTTTTGGAACAAACCGGTTGATGATATGACGGTGAGGGCGTATAATAACTCAAGTAAATACTTAAAATTTTAGAAACCCAGCCATTAAATTTGTAATTTAAAGTTTTGGTTGACAGGGTCGAAGACGGTGCACAATACGACCCTGGGCGAAGGTGTTTTTGGAACAAACCGGTTGATGATATGACGGTGAGGGCGTATAATATCGATGAGCGCATATTCCAAGCTCGACCATTTGAATCACGGCCATAAATATCGATCTTAGGACGCGTATACACATAAGGCGGATCCGGCCACCGAGCAATTATACTGCGCGAATATTCGTTCAGTTTGGCACGCATACTCGATTGAAACGTTTCCCAAGTAAGGCTTTGGTTGAACTGAGTTGACCATGTGTAATTTTGAATATTTTCAATTAATTCTGAAAATAGCACAGAAAATCATCATGTTTGCTGAAAAGTTAACAATTGTATTATTAGGTTTAGACATCAAAATTGAGCAAAGCCAAACCAAATACAGCGGTGACCCGAATAAGAGGCGGGATTAATATTTATTTGGCGTCTCTAGAGGGTGCCCCTGTTGTTATTCGGTTTACGGGCCGTTATTTATTTTTAACCCACCCTCTGCCACCATTCGTTACTGATATATATCCGGTACTGCAACTATCCGTTGAATTGAACGTTTCTTTGTATTGTGTCAACAGCGTGAGCGATGATGCAAGGTTGGAATATACTGTGAAAACTTAAGTACGCTTTAAAGTTTCGAACTCAAATTATTTGGTTCTGGAGTCATTTATGCGCTACAATTAGGGATACTTTACCTTTATGGACTCTAATTAGGGTTTAGGGACTCTACCGGCCTACGGACGCTTATTAGGTATAGGGACTCCTATTGATTGGGACTCAAAATGAGGACCTTCCGCCTTATTACCCTCTTCTTATTCGGGTCCTACAGTACAGGTAAAAGGCTTACCATTTTCAATTATTCTACGCAGCCAGAGTTTGTCTAAAAATAGATTCGAGTTTGAAAATTTTATTTTGCATATTTCCGCGTGTAATAGAACACTCCCTACGCAATATCCAACAAACATGGCTCTTTCAGAAACTTAATTTGTTTGAATTCGAAGGGCAAAGGCCCTGCCTTTAAATCAAAAAAGGTTTGTCAAAAACCGCGGCATCGGCTACCGCCTCCCCCCACCGTAACTCAACAGCGACGGGCACCTGAGGACCCAGACGAATGCGTACCTCCACGCGAAAAATTTACGCCTCCCGTGCAATTCACGTTATATCTCTTACGTAATTCACACTTATTTGGCTTTGGCTGGTTCATACCTTACTAAGGGGTCCCATTTCGTACAAGAGAAGGGGTTCAGATACCTTAGTCGCAGACGCATCACGAAGTTCGGCCAATGTAAAGAAGATGGGCGGAACAGTATTATAAGCATATTTCTAAGCGTAAGTTTAAGCCTAAGCCTAAGCCTAAGCGTAAGCCTAAGCCGAAGCCAAAGCGTAAGAATGAGCATATTCCTAAGCCTAAGCCTAAGCTTAAGCCAAGCAAAAAAAATTAGTGTAAAATTAGTGTAAAGCTTAAGCTTACTCTTTTCTGGTCCCACAGAAACACGCTCCGCTCCTGATCTTTTACATGGGCCGGAAGTTCAAAAATATTGGCCGGAACATACCGTTCATGACTCCTTTATCTCTCGATAGCGCCCGGTTTTCGTACCCACCTTCGATTTCGTTAAACATTATTCCACCAATGAGAATGTAGCTAAGTAGCATTAATGTGAGGCCGATATGAGGAGATGCGATTTTCACAGCCTGAAACAAAGTAAAAACGAAAATAAAACTATGATTTGGTAAAAAAGCCAGATTAATAACTCAAAAATAGCTCATTATTTCAAAGACAGTTCAAAATAGATCGATATATTAAATCAAAGTTTTCTCACCGGATTTTGGATAAATATGAAACTTTATTCGTTAAATATTATTCCAGCAAATTTCGTCAAATTAATATTTTTTTACACTTTTAGTTTTCTAGTCGCTAACCATTTTTTACAAAGTTTATTAAAGCCCTATTCACACGTACAAGTGTTCGCTGCGAGAACTTGTAGCTGTAAAATTGCACGCAGAACTTGCATTTTTTGCATCAGCCAATGAGAAAACGGCTGCAATAAATTTAGTGAACTTGCACCGTTGTTCGCACGTGTGAACAAAATTCGTAACTATGATTTTTAATGAATATACTTGCAGCTGCAAGTTTTTCAAATGTGATTTTGTACAAAACTTGCAAGTACAAGTTACAGCTGCAAGTTTTCGCAGCAAAAACTTGCACGTGTGCACAGGGATTAAGTTTTAAAGTTGAATATTTGTAAAAATTTGCGAATTTATCAATTTTTACGCATGGAGCTATACTTGTAAAACGACGCCGCCCGTCGTAGCTCCTTACTTTGCGGTATTCGACTCGGGGAACGCGTGTACTCTTACACCGAGCTGTGACGGACGGCGACGAATGACATTAATTTAAAAAGTATTGCGTCACAGGAAAAGCGTTCAATATTAACCAATCAGTTTAATTGATTTTGTGCAATAACATGACCCTTTAATATAAGAACCAATCACGGCACAGAAAGCAGAAGCTTGAAGCGAAAAGCGAGTGTCAATAAGTAAAGTTAAGCCTTATTCACACGTGCAAGTTTTTGCAGCAAAAACTTGCACGTATGCAACTTGCATGTGCAAGTTTGGTCACAAAGCAGATTTCAAGTTCTTGCATCTGCAAATTATTCATTAGAATTCATGTGATTAAATTTAATTCGCACGTGTGAACGCCGTAGCAAATCGCTCGAATTTCTAGCACTTGCATTTTCATTGGCCAATCAGAAGACACGTTGCTGAGCGCCTTTTGAATTAATTCAGACTTATTGAATTTATTCAAGAAGTGTGAATTAATTCAAATATCTAACTTGTTTGATATTTCACACCGACGGCGAAAGTAATGGGACTAGTTTTAAACTTTAAACATTAAATAAAGATTGCATCATCAAGTCAAGAAATTTCGAGTATAGCCTTCTTTGCGCATGAATGTTTCTTACAACTGAAACTTGCAGCTGGAAGTTTTTTGAAAAATTCATTCAAAGAACTTGCAGCTGCAAGTTATTCATGATTAATATATGTGAAGAATTAATTCGTAGGTATGAATAGTCCTGCAAGTCGATTTCATTTATCATCATTGGCTAAACGGATAGATTATAGGTTATGTTTGATATTTATTGCAGTGGTCTGCAAATTATTCACATAAATTCAGGTCAAGATTCAGAATGAAAGTTATGATTCTGTACAAATACATGCAGCTGTAAGTATTTCGTGCAAGTTGCAGCTACAAGTTCTCGCAGCAAAAACTTGCACGTGTGAATAGGGCTTTAGAATTTATTGTTAGAAAAGCGAGGCTTTGCAAACCCTTTAACCTCATCCGTGGATCTGCCACGGGGTACTACTTCATATATAGGTAATATATGAGCCGGGCACATATTTATTTATTTGTTTATATCGGTATATATTTATGGACACATGTACAGGCCCATGTATAGAACAGCGCCGCAACAGTAGTATAATCGTGTTCCTAAGCCTAGCCTAAGCGTAAGAATGAGTCCATTCCTGAGCCTGAGTATTAGCCTAAGCCTAACCCTAAGCAAAAAACTTAGTCTAAAGCTTGAACGGACTCTGTTACAGCCCCGTCAGAAAACGATCCGACACTTCTATACACGGGCCGATGTACATATGTATTTATATATAATATATATATATAATATATATATCATGGATAGATATACATATATATTTATTTATATATAAATTACGCTACTCACTGAAATAAATTGAGCAAAACAACTTTTCGACTCATCTTCCGACAGTAAAAATGCCCCCATTTCTGAGTCTTGGAAAAAGTCATGATGGCCAATTGACATGGTAGTTGTCGGTGCATATGCGCAACTTGTAAACAATGCTTCAAGGCTCAGATAACAGCTTATTTGTTGATTGAAAACGCAAGCGAACAAATATTACTTAACTTCAGTTCAGATCAACTTGCGTTGACATTTTTACAGGTGACAATATTAATATGCAATTTAAAACGAGAATATACAGTAAGCGATATGTTCAAGTGAACCATGTGCCACTTTCTATAAATAAAAAACGATTAATTTTGTAATTGCATAGAGTTTACTATGAGCAACTAATTGCAAATTGTGCACGCGCAACAAATGTATTGCATAGAGTTTACTATGAGCAACTAATTGCAAATTGTGCACGCGCAACAAATGTATTGCATAGAGTTTACTATGAGCAACTAATTGCAAATTGTGCATGCGCAACAAATACACAATACGCAGTGTTTAAAAATTCATACGGGTATCACAAAAATTGTCACAATACGAGTCAGCGCCCTGAGGGTCGAGCATAAATCCCCTTTATAGCTGAATAAAATAGAAAATCTTCATGTACGACAGGGTAGTAACGGATGAAGAATATTGCAACTGCAGAAGTTACTTTTTGCGTTTCGATATTTCACAGTTTAAACGTGCGTTTTTAGCGAATTTTTGTGTATTTGAACACGGCTGAATTGCGTCGATTTTGCATCTGTTTGGCTAGAAATATCGCTTTTGAGCTTCAGGTGAACTATTTGCATCGCATGATTGTCATTCCGGCAGGGATGGTGAAAAAAGATACATTGTCTCATCGCCTTATTGGATCCGCCACTTAGAAAGGGTAACTGAAAAAATTTGCCGTTAATGTCTATAACAAAGTGCGAAGTGAGTAACGATAATACCCGACCCACGCTTTACCCACGCAAACAAGAATTTTTCACCCGCGGGCATACACGTGCAAATAAAATCTACCCTCGACCTACCTTTTGCCCGCACCTGAACTTAAACCAGTATTTAAAAGATCAGGATATTCTTGTTTCCAAAATTTTCGAGGAACAAATTCCATATTTTATCTGTATTTCGGGCCGGTACCCAAAGCGGAGCCAATGGAACTGAGCCCGCTCCCTTGGATAATTTCGGCGCCTCCTAAAGACTTTCAACCTTGCTTGTAAGTCATCGAAAACCCTTGTATGTCCACGCTAATTAGCCCCCCTAACAAGGTAACCTGGCAAACGAACCTGCTATATTTCCTTCTTGCGCATGTCCTATATTAGAAGCATCCGGTATACCTCCGGTTTAAACCAGAATACGAAACGGGTACGTCAGGAGCGTTTGAAAAAAATTATATTTGAGAGGCACCGAATAACTTTCACGGCCCCCATACATTGGTAATTCAAGATTGTTCACTTTCAGACCGAGTCTATTTTGGGGAACACCAGACAAATTTGGGAAACAGTAGCACGGCCCGCAATGGCCCCCCGTGGGAACGCCCTTACGTTCCGTTAAAATATAGCTTGTCATATTCATCGTTTGTTCAACCATTTAACAACCGCAAATGTTTTCAATTTTAAGTTTGGTTTCAGAAATCACGTATCTAAAGTGCATGCATATTTGTGTAAGGTGATATGTTTGATGCCTTCAGCAATTGCAAATAAATATAATTCCCTTGTCAACAAACGAACGCGCACCAGCAAAATCGTACCAGGTGAATCGAGCATAGTTAAAGCGGCCAATGTAAAGAACAAGGGCGGACCAGTATTATAAAGCATATTCCTAAGCCTAAGCCGAAGCAAAAGCGGCCCATGTATAGAACAGGGCCGGATCGTTTTGTGGAGGGACTATAATAGAGTCACTTTAAGCTTTAGCTTAATTTTTTTGCTTAGGCTTAGACTTAGGAATAGGCTCATCCATACGCTTAGGCGTAGGCTTAGGAATAGGCTCATCCATACGGTTAGGCGTAGGCTTAGGCTTAGGAATAGGATCATCCATACGCTTAGGCTTAGGCTTAGGCTTAGGAATAGGCTCATCCATACGCTTAGGCTTAGGCTTAGGCTTAGGAATATGCTTATACTACAGTTCCGGCCCTGTTCTATACATGGGCCGCAAAAGCAAAAACCAAGCAAAAAAATTAGTCTAAACCTTAAGCTTGCTCTATTGCTGTCCCACAGAAAAACGTTCCGCCCCTGATCTTTACATGGGTCGTTGAAGCTCAACGATCGTCGTGGGAGTACGTGTAAAAATCGCTTTATTTTTTTGCGGGGTGCCGAACAACTCCACCCCCACCCACACCCCCAGAGATCATGTTTCCGCCGACCTGTGGGACAACCAGACCAATTCGTACATTTGTTAGCGTAGGTGACACTAAAAGACAGTTCAGAAATAGTTAATGTACTAAAACCGGCAAAGGTACGGAATATGGACCCCCAGGAATTTAAAGAACAATGGCTGATTTTATAGATGTCGACAAGCTGACTTCAGCGGTACCATTTCGAAGGCCACACCGCCCGTGGTTCATCAAGTTATGACGCTGTAAATTTTAACTTTTTTGCTATATAAAACATGTACAATCGCCAACCAAATTTGTACAACGAATAAACCTGGAATAAAATTATTCAGATTCGCTTTGCGTTCCATATTCAATTATTTACCATCGAATCATCTCTCAACAATTTCATAGCTATTTACCTTAAAACTACTCAGTGACCTTTGGAATCAAAAATTACATCTCATACACTTCACAACGAACCCGTAGCTTAACTGGTCCAGAGAATCGGAGCCCCGGATAAATTTTTGAATCCCCTTAATAGTACGGCCTATGTATAGAACAGGGCCGGAACCATTTTCCTGCCGGGCTGTAATAGAGTCAGTTTATGTTTTAGACTAACTTTTTTGCTTAGACTGAGGCTGACGGTTAGGCTTAGGTTTAGGAATAGGCTCATCCTTACGCGTAGGCTTAGGCTTAGGCTTAGGTTTAGGAATAGGCTCATCCTTACGCTTAGGCTTAGGCTTAGGTTTAGGAATACGCTCATCATTACGCTTAGGCTTAGGCTTACTAATATGGTTATACTACTGTTGCGACCCCCCTGTTCTTTACATGGTCCAATAAATAGTACAGTTTTAAACTTTGCTTGTCGTCACAAACTATGTCCCCCCACCTAAAATATCTGCACCAATTCTACCAAGATTAACTGGTTACAGACATATTTTACAGGGGTTCAGAGATGCATTACCCCCGCAACTAAAATTCCTACTACTGTTCGTAGTATTGTTTTGACAATTCTACGCTCAAATTGTAACGTTTAAGCTATCGTTAATTAAATTATAGCTGGCGTAAACGGGTTCTCTTTCGTGGATTGAAAAATTTTTCGCACTTTCTGCTGTATTCAATAACGCTTTTCGGTACAAATTCCTCGAACAACCGCTTCCGCTTTAGCCACGTGTTCACTAAGGATTGGCCGTCTTGTAATACCGTTTGTGACCGAGGGTAACCAATGAGAAAATTGTTCTTGACGTTTGGAATCGAACCAAATTGATTTAAATCATGCAACAGAAATCGTCGTCGGTTCTTCAGAAATTTTAAAAACGGGTATATACCCTTACACCCTCCCTTTATACGACTGTTTCGTAAATTGGCCACTATGAAACTAAACAACCCTGCGTTCCGCACTCACTTCTGCGGACATCTTCGCGTCGGGGTAATAAATTTTTCAACAACAAACGAATTTTTATTTTGAGAAAAATTCAAGAATGTGGTCTTTGTTCCCCCCTATAAATTGTTTTGCACCCCTCTGTTAACAAATTCGACCCATGTATAAAGCAGGAGCGGACCGTTTTTCCGCGAGACTACAATAGAAGCTTTAGGCTAATTTCATTGGCTCAAGCTTCGTCTTAGGCTTAGGCTTATGCTTATTCTACTGTTACAGACCTGATTTTTACATTGACCGCAATTCCCAACTGTAAACCCGACATCCTTACACGCTACACTCATGCGAACTCTGAACTCCGTATACGAATTTTGGTCAAACACTTTTTTCACACCCGTGAGCCGGCTCACCTTGCTATGAGGGCTAAAAAATTTTCAGGAGGGGCATTCAAGGGTTTTCACTGAGTTAAAAGCAAAATTTTTCCAGGGGGGCCAAAAGTTATCTAAGGAGGGCCGAGCTCCCCGTGCCCCCTCCCAATGCCTCCGGCTCGCTTTGTTTAGAGTACGCACGTGCCGTACGCAAACAGTACCGTAGAGCGGTTTCCAAAGCCGGGTCTATTGATCAAATTAACCCACCCTACACACCAAAAAAGAAAGGATTTTGCCTTAAATGTCGGAAAAGTTTAGCGGATACTTAACCGGTGTTTCTATTTTGGTCTCGAGTCATTGTAAATGGTCCATGACCTTTGTATCCGGGTGATTTACCACTAAAAAGATAATCCGCCATAATATTTCAAATTGTTTAAGTGGTAATGGAAAAAAGGCGCAAAGGTATACAAACAAAGACTACCGGTATAAGATATGTCCCGTTCGGAAATTGGTGACACCGAAATATACACTTTCACTGGTTCAGAAGAATTATACCTGTCGGCTCGCCCGGGGTTAGAAGCCAAATCAGTCTTAAAAACTTGGGTCGAAAAGTGGAATAGTTTTCGAGGAGTTTGAATACAAATAAATGTGTTCATCACTGGCTTCGTTTACAAAGTTAGCTCCGATCAGGGTGTAATCACGGATATCAGTTTCCGTTTCCGGTAAAAACGGGTATTCGGTTTCGTTTCCGTTTCCGTTATACAGAAATTACGTAAAATTGTCGCAATTTTTCATTACAGACGTGCGGAATTGTCCGAACTGATCAAAAATTACGATATTCGTTTATAATCTTCAAAATTTCGATGCATCCGCCATTTTTTCTTCAAAATTTCCGAAAGCCCGGCGAACATTTACACGTCTCAATTGGGTTGGCAGAAAAATATAACTTATTTGAAATTGATATACTTTAATATCGTTTTCCGTTTCCGTTATTTCGATCACTATCCGTTTCTGTTTCCGTTTCTGTAAGCGTTCGAAGCTATCAACTGGAGCTTATTGCGCTGTACTGGCAGGGGTCATCTTACTAGGACGCTAATCTTCTTGGGCTAAGGACGTAGAGAAACGTGCAAAATGCAGTCAATGTTACGTATATACGGATGGCGAGGATCAAGTGTCTCCATAGTAAACTGTCGGAGAAGGGTGCAAACGGATAGTAAAAATAACGGAAAGGAAAAGAAAGGATAGTGATCGAATAACGGAAACGGAAAACGGATAAAGTATCAATTTAATAAGTTATATTTTTCTGCCAACCAATTGGCGTGTAATGTTCCCGCTTTCAAAATTTGGAAAAATGGATGCATGAAATTTTTGAAGATTATAAACGAATATCGTATTTTTGGATCGTTCGACAATTCCGCACTCTGTAAGAATTACGTAGATTTTGTATAACGGAAACGGAAACGAAACCGATACCCTTTTTACCGGAAACGGAAAACTGATATCCGTGATTACACCCCTGATCGGAGCTAACTTTGTAACGAAGCCAGTGATGAACACATTTATTTGTATTCAACTCCTCGAAACTATTCCCTTTTTGACCCAGAGTTTTTAGACTGATTGCTTCTAACCCGGGCGAGCCGACAGGTATAATTCTTCTGAACCAGTGAAAGTGTATATTTCGGTGTCACCAATTTCCGAACGGGACATATCTTATACCGGTAGTCTTTGTTTGTATACCTTTCGCCTTTTTTCCATTCACCACTTAAACAATTTGAAATATTATGGCGGATTATCTTTTTAGTGGTAAATAGCCCAAATACAAGGTCATGGACCATTTACAATGACTCGAGACCAAAATAGAAACACCGGTTAAGTATCCGCTAATTTTTTCCGACATTTAAGGCAAAATCCTTTCTTTTTTGGTGTGTAGGTGGGTTAATTTGATCAATAGACCCGGCTTTGGAAACCGCTCTACGGTACTGTTTGCGTACGGCACGTGCGTACTCTAAACAAAGCGAGCCGGAGGCGTTGGGAGGGGGCACGGGGAGCTCGGCCCTCCTTAGATAACTTTTGGCCCCCCCCTGGAAAAATTTTGCTTTTAACTCAGTGAAAACCCTTGAATGCCCCTCCTGAAAATTTTTTAGCCCTCATAGCAAGGTGAGCCGGCTCACGGGTGTGAAAAAAGTGTTTGACCAAAATTCGTATACGGAGTTCAGAGTTCGCATGAGTGTAGCGTGTAAGGATGTCGGGTTTACAGTTGGGAATTGCGGTCAATGTAAAAATCAGGTCTGTAACAGTAGAATAAGCATAAGCCTAAGCCTAAGACGAAGCTTGAGCCAATGAAATTAGCCTAAAGCTTCTATTGTAGTCTCGCGGAAAAACGGTCCGCTCCTGCTTTATACATGGGTCGAATTTGTTAACAGAGGGGTGCAAAACAATTTATAGGGGGGAACAAAGACCACATTCTTGAATTTTTCTCAAAATAAAAATTCGTTTGTTGTTGAAAAATTTATTACCCCGACGCGAAGATGTCCGCAGAAGTGAGTGCGGAACGCAGGGTTGTTTAGTTTCATAGTGGCCAATTTACGAAACAGTCGTATAAAGGGAGGGTGTAAGGGTATATACCCGTTTTTAAAATTTCTGAAGAACCGACGACGATTTCTGTTGCATGATTTAAATCAATTTGGTTCGATTCCAAACGTCAAGAACAATTTTCTCATTGGTTACCCTCGGTCACAAACGGTATTACAAGACGGCCAATCCTTAGTGAACACGTGGCTAAAGCGGAAGCGGTTGTTCGAGGAATTTGTACCGAAAAGCGTTATTGAATACAGCAGAAAGTGCGAAAAATTTTTCAATCCACGAAAGAGAACCCGTTTACGCCAGCTATAATTTAATTAACGATAGCTTAAACGTTACAATTTGAGCGTAGAATTGTCAAAACAATACTACGAACAGTAGTAGGAATTTTAGTTGCGGGGGTAATGCATCTCTGAACCCCTGTAAAATATGTCTGTAACCAGTTAATCTTGGTAGAATTGGTGCAGATATTTTAGGTGGGGGGACATAGTTTGTGACGACAAGCAAAGTTTAAAACTGTACTATTTATTGGACCATGTAAAGAACAGGGGGGGTCGCAACAGTAGTATAACCATATTAGTAAGCCTAAGCCTAAGCGTAATGATGAGCGTATTCCTAAACCTAAGCCTAAGCCTAAGCGTAAGGATGAGCCTATTCCTAAACCTAAGCCTAAGCCTAAGCCTACGCGTAAGGATGAGCCTATTCCTAAACCTAAGCCTAACCGTCAGCCTCAGTCTAAGCAAAAAAGTTAGTCTAAAACATAAACTGACTCTATTACAGCCCGGCAGGAAAATGGTTCCGGCCCTGTTCTATACATAGGCCGTACTATTAAGGGATTCAAAAATTTATCCGGGCTCCGATTCTCTGGACCAGTTAAGCTACGGGTTCGTTGTGAAGTGTATGAGATGTAATTTTTGATTCCAAAGGTCACTGAGTAGTTTTAAGGTAAATAGCTATGAAATTGTTGAGAGATGATTCGATGGTAAATAATTGAATATGGAACGCAAAGCGAATCTGAATAATTTTATTCCAGGTTTATTCGTTGTACAAATTTGGTTGGCGATTGTACATGTTTTATATAGCAAAAAAGTTAAAATTTACAGCGTCATAACTTGATGAACCACGGGCGGTGTGGCCTTCGAAATGGTACCGCTGAAGTCAGCTTGTCGACATCTATAAAATCAGCCATTGTTCTTTAAATTCCTGGGGGTCCATATTCCGTACCTTTGCCGGTTTTAGTACATTAACTATTTCTGAACTGTCTTTTAGTGTCACCTACGCTAACAAATGTACGAATTGGTCTGGTTGTCCCACAGGTCGGCGGAAACATGATCTCTGGGGGTGTGGGTGGGGGTGGAGTCGTTCGGCACCCCGCAAAAAATAAAGCGATTTTTACACGTACTCCCACGACGATCGTTGAGCTTCAACGACCCATGTAAAGATCAGGGGCGGAACGTTTTTCTGTGGGACAGCAATAGAGCAAGCTTAAGGTTTAGACTAATTTTTTTGCTTGGTTTTTGCTTTTGCGGCCCATGTATAGAACAGGGCCGGAACTGTAGTATAAGCATATTCCTAAGCCTAAGCCTAAGCCTAAGCGTATGGATGAGCCTATTCCTAAGCCTAAGCCTAAGCCTAAGCGTATGGATGATCCTATTCCTAAGCCTAAGCCTACGCCTAACCGTATGGATGAGCCTATTCCTAAGCCTACGCCTAAGCGTATGGATGAGCCTATTCCTAAGTCTAAGCCTAAGCAAAAAAATTAAGCTAAAGCTTAAAGTGACTCTATTATAGTCCCTCCACAAAACGATCCGGCCCTGTTCTATACATGGGCCGCTTTTGCTTAGGCTTAGGCTTAGGAATATGCTTTATAATACTGGTCCGCCCTTGTTCTTTACATTGACCGCTTTAACTATGCTCGATTCACCTGGTACGATTTTGCTGGTGCGCGTTCGTTTGTTGACAAGGGAATTAATATTATTTGCAATTGTTGAAGGCATCAAACATATCACCTTACAATGCATGCACTTTAGATACGTGATTTCTGAAACCAAACTTAAAATTGAAAACATTTGCGGTTGTTAAATGGTTGAACAAACGATGAATATGACAAGCTATATTTAACCTAGAATACGGAACGTAAGGGCGTCCCAGCGGGGGGCATTGGGGGCCGTGCCCCTGTTTCCCAAATTTGTCTGGTGTTCCCCAAAATAGACTCGGTCTAAAAGTGAACAATCTTGAATTACCAATGTATGGGGGCCGTGAAAGTTATTCGGTGCCCCCCAAATATAATTTTCTGCAAACGCTCCTGATGCACCCGTTTCGTATTATGGTTTAAACCGGAGGTATACCGGATGCTTCTAATATAGGGCATGTGCAAGAAGGAAATATAGCAGGTTCGTTTGCCAGGTTACCTTGTTAGGGGGGCTAATTAGCGTGGACATACAAGGGTTTTCGATGACTTACAAGCAAGGTTGAAAGTCTTTAGGAGGCGCCGAAATTATCCAAGGGAGCGGGCTCAGTTCCATTGGCTCCGCTTTGGGTACCGGCCCGAAATACAGATAAAATATGGAATTTGTTCCTCGAAAATTTTGGAAACAAGAATATCCTGATCTTTTAAATACTGGTTTAAGTTCAGGTGCGGGCAAAAGGTAGGTCGAGGGTATTTTTTTATTTGCACGTGTATGCCCGTGTGTGAAAAATTCTTGTTTGCGTGGGTAAAGCGTGGGTCGGGTATTATCGTTACTCACTTTCGCACTTTGTTATAGACATTAACGGCAAATTTTTTTCAGTTACCCTTTCTAAGCGGCGGATCCAATAAGGCGATGAGACAATGTATCTTTTTTCACCATCCCTGCCGGAATGACAATCATGCGATGCAAATAATTCCCCTGAAGCTCAAAAGGCGATATTTCTAGCCAAACAGATGCAAAATCGACGCAATTCAGCCGTGTTCAAATACACAAAAATTCGCTGAAAACGCACGTTTAAACTGTGAAATATCGAAACGCAAAAGTAACTTCTGCAGTTGCAATATTCTTCATCCGTTACTACCCTGTCGTACATGAAGATTTTCATATTTTATTCAGCTATAAAGGGGATTTATGCTCGACCCTCAGGGCGCTGACTCAGTATTGTGACAATTTTTGTGATACCCGTATGAATTTTTAAACACTGCGTATTGTGTATTTGTTGCGCATGCACAATTTGCAATTAGTTGCTCATAGTAAACTCTATGCAATACATTTGTTGCGCGTGCACAATTTGCAATTAGTTGCTCAATAGTAAACTCTATGCAATACATTTGTTGTGCGTGCACAATT
>JASANG010000908.1:0-22564 GCA_030248215.1 Enoplolaimus lenunculus
TCCTTAATTGAATTTCTTAAATTAACTTGCCTTACAGGCAATCTTTAAACTGTTAAATTGCTCGACCAATTTTGACAAGTAGCCAACGCTAGACCATCCCCCCACCTTATTGGTCCAACTGTGTGCTTGCAACCAGTCCTCCTAAAGTTTTGGTTTATAACTTTTAAACTTAATTAAGCTATTTAAGTTTGGGGACCTCTCGCACAGGACTAGGCAAAACTCCGAGAGGTCTGTATTTCGCACACCTACTCTATATACTGGTGTTTTAAATTCAGTATTCGTAATTCTAAAACTAGCTGCTTCAGGTTTAGGCAAAATTCAAGCAGCTATGGCTTTCGCCCACCAAACTTTAAGCTATATTAATCGATTATTGCAACTATACCAAGCAGGCTGCCCTCATTAAATAAACTCTGGGCAGCCTATAATTACTCTGAATGTAATCGTACGTACATACCTCTGTTTTAACTATGCTATGTACGTATTGTGAACTTGTTGGGAGTTTGTCGAGCGTCCGCTAATGAGCCCCTCCAAGGTTTTTAGCCCAAAATTCACAAATTCTGTGGCACAACGAAAAATTTCCATTATGCTATCTAAGCTTTGTTCACCACCCTCAACCGGACGCCATTTGCTCGAATTGAGCACATGGTCCAAAGCTTGACAAGCTCCCAGCATCTTATGTAAGGCGCCTAACCCCCCTTAGACCGGTTTCTTTTTCAATTACCGGGAAAATTTTCTTGAGCAAAACAATTACTCACACTATTTCGAAACCCGACCTTCGATGGAAGGGATGCACAAGAACACTCACATAACCCGGGGAACAGTTGCGGTCGACTGCGGTTCCACGGCTATCTCACAATCAACTTGAGACTAAGATTACACATATTACAGCGTGCACCTTTCGACTGGGTGTATCGACAACATGCTAAAACCGCACCTTTAGCCCAGAATAAAAGTAACAGCTCTAGCAAAAGTGTACAACCCCTCTGAAACTATACCTTTTTGTCAATAACGAAAACCCTGCTTTTGGAAAACCCGCCCACATGGCACATTGTGCCTTCTCCCCAACGGATTTACGGGAAAATATGTGCACCAAATTAGAGAAATTTTAATACCTTCGTTAGGACGTAATACGTTTAGTCCGAAAAATACTTCAAACCTCAACTAATAAGTGTGTTGTACATTTCCCGTATTTCCTAACTGAAATAAGTGCTCAGAGTTGATTGCCTTTATCAAATAGGCAACTAAAACTGCTAAATACAACTACCCTGCGAAGTTTCATTTAGTTCCTTTCGAAATTTATGGGGAAGTGGTAACCCACATCCTGCGTCAGAATTTACTGTTATCTCACCCCCAGTCATCTTAACGGGTCGAAACAGGTAGAATCAAGTCTGAGCACTCAAGCCAATGCGCAAAATGAATGCGGCGCCCATTCAATACGTACCTGAACAAATATCTTAAAGCATATGAACATGTTTGACGAGAGGAACTTGGAGGATT
Source organism: Enoplolaimus lenunculus (assembly GCA_030248215.1). Taxonomy (NCBI): domain Eukaryota; kingdom Metazoa; phylum Nematoda; class Enoplea; order Enoplida; family Thoracostomopsidae; genus Enoplolaimus; species Enoplolaimus lenunculus. Next base: position 1,498 of record JASANG010000908.1, read on the forward strand.
AGCTCTCTCTCCCAAATTACTTTGAATAGTCATTAAATTGAACCCCTTTCGCAAGTCCAATTCACACCCCCAAGTTCCTCTCATGTTAGAGTATGCGCCACTAAAATTAAAAAGGGAGATCGGATGCTGGTCACAATTGTCAGAGCCGCATCCGACACCACTAAATTCTATCCACAAACAGGGACACTGCCGCCAAGGAAATTAAAATTTCCAACGAAAATTACTACCTACCCCGGAACACAAGTGTACCCATAACACAAGCTGCCAGGAATTTAGCTTTAAAATCATAAAATGTAAGCGCATTAAGCTGTAAATAAAAATTGAGTCCCTAGCGAATGTGCAGGTTGAACACTCCCAATTTCAATCAAGGAGCTAAAATCAGATACTTCTGTCAGCTAATGTTAAGCTAATTACAAATCCATACCCTACGACAGGAAAGGAGTACTTGTGTAGTGCGCAGCCACCGGAACTAACATCGGTGGACGTTTACTCACCAGGTTTGCAGAACAACTCGTCCCAAATTGTTATAATACTAAGGCTTGTCCCTACCCAACTCACATCAGGATCCTGGCACGCAGTGAACCAAACACTGGCAGCCCATAACGCTGTGTTCGACGCCACTTCGCAACCGGGCGGGATTTGATCACTCCCAACGGGTTTCGAGGGAATGTACCTCCTTAAGGTCGGCCAGCCTATCGGGGGGAAATTCAGGCTAAGAAACATGGTTGTAATAAGGGATGCCCAGTTTCCTGTAACCGGGTACCCTGCTACAAACCCCGCCGTGCGTTAAAATTATACCCAACCACTTTCCTATGGGTACCCCCACACACACAATGCATCAACCCTGTTTGTAGTTGTCTAAAACTTACGACACCGTGCATGCATGTAAATAATGCAGACCGCCTGCATGAACGCCACAAACGTGTGACCCCCCTGCCTAGCAATACTCAGGAGTCCGTAAGCAAACGGAGAAAAATGGATGGAGCAAAAGCTCGAGAGATGTAGACTCAAAACTAATATCGTTTTGCTGTTTTCAAATTACGGGTGACATATCTAGTTTCTGAGCTTACGGAATCCTGGAACGTATCTCCTAAAATCAGACGAAACAAGCCCATAATGGTCGTGAGGGTGTTACCGCACCCAAACGCAAAATCTCGACACTTGACTTAACCGGCGACAACCAACTGAACTGAACTCACGTGGAAACCTGGAATTCTCCAAGAATGTTTGTATTTCCGGTGTAAAAGAACGCGTAATTTACTGGCGGAGATCTATATTGTTGGAGAGGTCAGAGCGGAAACGTCTAAAATCAACAGGAGGGCGTCAGGTTTTTTCAAAACCCAACTTACCACCAGTTGGACAATTTACCTTAATCCCCAGGGCCAAGTCGCTGGGCCCTGGATGTCCAAAATCTGACCCCCTCTTTTCTACAACTCCAATTAACTGGGTGAAGGAATGTGACCACGGGAAAGGAGCATCCACGGGTCACCGCACAGTTAATTCGGCCCCTATCGGAGATTCTAGCCAGTCTCGACTCGTGAAGTTAGGGGAATTTATCGAGCGAGAGGCAGAATTCCGAGGCCACACCACCCCATAAATTTTACGCAGCGTTTTTCTAAAATGGTGTGGTTTAGGGTAAAATTTTCTTTAATTTGAATTTGAAGTATTGAATAGTTGGACGAGTTTGATCGTTTAATTATTGACGGCACAGACGAGGAGGGGCAGGACGACCAAAATTGTCATTGACACCACTTTTCAGTAAACGGTATGGGACACTTTTCAATGGGATACATAATTCTAAGGTGGTATTAGAATTACCCATAGGTATGTTGTTCCCATCCCATCTGCACGCCCTTGGGCTCGAGCTAAGGGAATCACACACATGATAAGCCGAACAAATTACTTTCAAGGCAAATTCAGTCCTGTCAACCCGAGAGTGACCGTAAAAATTTTCTTGAAGACCAAGTTCAACACGTTCAGTGGTTGCGCGCTCTGAGGGTTTCGATTACCAATCTGAAATTCCTAGCAACCACCCGGACAGATTGACACCGGTAGAGTCGTATTATTTATGTTGTTATGAAGTTTGAATTTGCTGTACCGGAGAACGCCGGACGTAGGAAACGTGCCGAGTTAGTAGGGGTCAGCCCAGTTGGTCCATTGGGGCACGAGATAACGCACCCTCAGTCGGTAGGGGTGGGCAGCTCCGTGTTACCCATGGGGAACTGTGATTTTATTGATTTGATGAATTGAATGAAAAGTTTGACTTTTAAATTCCCCACGGGCATAAAAACCCAAATTCAAACTCCCAACCGAAAGAGTTGAGAATAAGTGTCCGACTAAAATCAAAATTTTATAAGGTTTTCAAAATGTCGGCACAGAATCAACATTAAGCTTTACTTGGAGCTAAGCCTATGATCTCATTAACAGTTCACTCCCCCACTTAAATGATTCAAATTAGTCCTCGAGGACTTGAATCCAGTCGTGTGGCCTAAACCTCCCGTCAGGACTAAAACCAAAGAAGCGCCACCCGACAACCAATCTTTTACCGAATAAATTACTGATACAATGCGAACACATTTGTTGAATTTAGGAATACGGAAAATTCTTTGGAATATCGGTTGGAATTGGATGTTAATTTGAGCATTGGGACAATACTTGAAACTCGTCGACCGGACCAGGAAACTTAACTGATTCGAATGTGACTACGGAACTAACCTCTGGATGCTCAGCGTATGCTGAGATTATGACATTTAGTTGTGAAAATAGTTAAAATCGGCGTACCCTCCCTAACCCGGCTTAGCACATAATAGTATGCCCCCCTCTGCTTCTAGAAAGAATGAATGTTAGACCTTTCCCCTTTGATGTTAAGATTTAGATGACTTTTACCAGTTTTTCCCCGTTGTCTCGTCCAGCAACCTAACGTTTCACCCTTTGCTTAAGGGTATCTTGCAAATCCTTAGTAGAGCCCTGACCGTTTTGAATAGGAAAACATTGACACCTGCGCCCTATATACATAGATCTTACGCGATGGTTATTTCGAAGTTTACCCCTGCTCAAAGCTACCCTGCCAATTGTTGACAGGATTTTCCCGGCACGATATGAGGGCTCTCATTGATGCCTGCGCCCAATGTAAATAAGCCCCAACCCAGTTATGTAGAAACTGCGAAGCGAAGCGTTAATTAACCGTATCTTAACCACCCCTAATTACACCCTAATAGATTGTACATAGCTGACACCAGCATTGGACCTCGCCCAGCACATTCGCACGCAAGGGTCCCTCTAAAAATAGAAAATACAATAAAAAATTAATAAAATTCAATAAAAAACCAACACAAAGGAAATACGCTAGTAATGATCGTTTGTAACTGCTTCTGCGGTCGAGTTCCCTGCTCACCGGAGGTGGAAATGGACCATAAATGCCAACTGTACCATACTGATTGTAAATAAAATTGGGCCCCACGTTAGACTCTGCCCGCCACTTTTGAGCGCGTAATCGTCTATATTTTGAAACAAAAAATAAAATAAAAATAAATAGAAAATTTATAAAAAACAAAGAAAAATAAAAATTATACTTGTAATTAATAATTACTTTCGAACGCCACCTTTCACAGCCCTAAAAGCACATCGCACACGCACTATAGCCCTGTTGGCCACCGATTTTTGGCTTTCCGACACCGATCGGCAGTCAAAAGAGAATGAAACATTACCCAAGGCAAAAAAAATTAGTCACATTACCCGATCACATTGATATCTAGCCCTAGGGCCGCCCTACCATATCGCTAAAGGCGGTAGTATAATCAGACTCAGAACTACCCAGTTAGGTGGTGTTCGTGGGACACAACCCTCTCCCTAAATCATTCGCAGGGAACTGAGAGTACAAGCATGGGTGACAATCGGAACCATAACAAGACGCAGGCAGTAGGGTTACTGGACACTTAGTTCCACTAACTTTTGTTGATACGTATGTAAATTCTTGAACAAAATGGTGTATGTTAGGCATACAGACGTAACTTACGATCAACAGGTAACGAGAATTATGGTTCCATCCTAAGATCGGTTGACCGTGCACCGCCTACTAACTTATTATTCAAAAATTTACAGCTAAGAATGATTTTATAACTCACTAATGTTCCCTCCCTTAGATTTTAGCTGTTAATTTCTTGCTCTCATTATCGGTTCGCAAAATTTCTAATAAGCAATCTCTCTCTGTCACTCTTACAGTTAACCGGCATTGCACTCAACGTGCAGTTAACAACAACACTTGTGAAGAAATAATTTTAAGATGCACTTAAGAAAGGGTGCTGACAAAGCCTTGTCAATCCAGCTCGCAACGGTTGTACAGAACCGATTGTGAATAAACCAGCTCGGGTTTTTCCCATGCACCCCTTTTGGTGCAAAGGAGCCCTTTTAAGAGCTGGACCAATAAACGTTTTTTTTAATGCGGCTCTCGTAGTCGCAGTATGGTAGGCATGAGAGGTCCTTTTTCTTAAATTCAATAACCCCACACAAAAAAAAAGAAACCCTAACTGAATAGTAAAAGCCCTGTAGTGAGAAAGAGAAACATCGAGAATACCAGTGCAAGCGCCGAAACTAGGCAGAAAAGACTGCTATGACGGTCTCCAGGCAGGGCGCAGGAACCCGAGTTGTGGAAAATCTTAAGCCAGAATATCACACTAAGGGACAGAGCATTAGGACTTAATAGGAACCGAACGTATAATTGGTAGATTTACGATTTAGGATGTAAAATCGTCTTGAAATCCCTCGAAAACTGTGCAAGCGGAAAAATCTCATGCTAGTTGGATGTCATAAGGAGATATCATTTGAATTCTAGATCCCAACTCTACTCAAGAGATTGCGGCCCAACTTAAGAACATTTACCTGCTAAGCTGACTGTTGTAGGTCACTTGCAAATCACATTGTCCCCTCCGTTCCCCGTCCCCATGCCTATCCCCTGGCACTTCGGCAGAACTAGGGTGCCCTCTGCTGCGTAAAATTATATTCGCCACATCAGATCCTGACAAGGCTTCAGAGAGCCACCAAAATTCGAACATGTAACCGGCCTACTCATTAAGGCGTCATAAAACTCCAAACCTCTCAAATTAAAGTAACCGGCTCCGGGCTGTACCACCCGCCGCCGCGTTAATGGCCGGATATTTCCTTAGTTGCTTCGTATCCTCGTGGTGAACTTATGTTTTTGGGTATCATAATTAACCTTGCCTGGAAGTTAAATTATAGTCGAAGCTCATAGCAGCAGCAACAACAACGACCGACAATAACAACAACAATTAGCAGCAACAGCGGCAACAACGTCAACAATAACAGTAGCAGCAGCACTACAACTGCCGCTACAACAACACCAACAACAACAAGAGCGACAAAAGCAAAGGCAACTCAACAACAACAACCTTCGCAACAGCAGCAACGCCTGCAACAAAAACAAACAACAACAGCAACAACAACTCTAACAGCAACAACCGCGGCAATCACAACAACCGCAACTACAACACCAGACCAGCTGCAACCACCACAACAACAACCAACACCACCAACAACATCAAACACAACAACAGGGTCATGGCTGATTTCCGAGGCTACAACAACCCTGAGAACGGCGGTGAGGATGGCTTCAGTGAAGAAAGCCAATCCGGACGCCGTGCCGAGGTTTTCGGCGATGACCCCGTCCCAGAGTACTCCCTGAACCCCCGCTACGGTCCCCCAGCCCCCCGCGACACCACACGCCCCGCCCTACGACTATCCGCCCTCCCCGGCACCGCGCAGGTCCTCAGCCTGCTATTTGTTGGCTTGGCGTTCCAAACGCCACTTGGCGCGGCCTGGTGCGTCATCCAGGTCCTTGGTGCGGCGTGGCATTACATTCGCCACGACCCGACTGCAACCGCCAGCTGGATGATGGCGACCGCGTCGGATTGCCGGGACTATGTCTGTATAGGCATCCCGCCTCCCGGCGATACGCTCCATCGTCTTGGACGTGAGACGATGTTAGAGCCGCTTGTGTACGCTCTGACGTATTACAAGTTCGCCGCTCCGGGGATGCGGGAACATCTCCGCGGGATCTCAGAGTATCAGGTCCTTTACTGCGACCCCTGGGATCCCGTACTCGGCACCGGCGAGGACGTAGACGGAGTCCAGAACACTCTGGAACTCGTTACCCAGTACAACAACATCGCCGGCCGCGCCATTGAGGACCTCGCGCGGCACTATGATCATGGCAGCCAGTACTATCGGCGCCACATCATAGTCGGCGACGAGTCAGCCTACCCGCTGTGGGCTGAGTGCTACGGCGACCCGGATGTCGCTGTAATCGCGTTTCTCGGCGCCGACATGCCGACCCTGTGCCGGATCGCGCGTCTGGTAGCCACCCCTCTGGTATTCCGCATCACGATCTGCGGTGGCTACCACTCCGTCTTCGCGTGGACAGGGCGCACCTCCAACCCGCGGGACGACGGCGCATACTACCACGAACAGTCGGGGTCAGTCAACAGTCGGTACTTCGAAGAACTCATCACCGACCAACTGAACCCTGGCACCGTGGCGTACTCAGTGTATGCGCACGTCTCGGAGCTCGCCTCCGAACTTCAAGACAGCCCGCGGGTCACCCTCCTGCCCCCGATGCCCCTCAGCGAGCAGTCCTGCACCGCCCACGCCGTGCTTGAGGGTTACCTGGCAATGGTGGAGTTCTACTCATATGGAGCTCCCTACTTCTACCATTGCAGCCTGGATTACCTCTTCCACGGCGTCCCCGACAGTGAGCTCGCTGAGCGCTATCTGCACACTGGGGGACCGCTACCACTACCGCAGCTGGTCAAGAAGATGCGGCCAACATTCGACCTGCCCTTCAGGCGAGACCTGTGCGTGCGGCAGCTCCCCTGGGCCTCCCCGCTGCCCAACCAGCCCGCCCTTCCCAGCAACATTCCTTTGGCCCCCGGGCAACTCACACAGTCCGAACGGGTGGAGGAACATTTGCGGCGGATGGCGGAAGAAGCTGGGCCGCCGCGCGAGGGCGATCGAGAGGATCCGGTGGAAATCCCACCCGAAGATCCGGTAGTCATCACCCCCGTGCAGAGAGCAAGATGGAGGCGCGAGTTGGGGTTACGCCGATTAAGGGCGTGGAACGCTGAACTTATAGCGATGTACAATCGTTTTGGCTCCCGGGAAACTTAATTGTTCCCTGCCTCACGGCAACTGGAGGTATCTATGGGCCGAGATACCCCCGGTCGGGAAGCCACACGATTCGCTAAACGCGCTGACACTGTAGGACCACCCACAAAATTTCGGCCCCAGATAATTAGGTTACAGCTAACGAACCTTGCGCTTAGCACGCCGTAAAGAGTTCCAACGCTGCATCTCCCTTTCCCTTAGAGCTAGGCTCGAGTCTAGCAACAGTGTCAGTGCCTTGGACTTGGCTCACGCAACACAGGCGCAGGGACGTACCGTTCAGGAGATAAGGGTTGACACAAATTGCCAAATCTAAGAATCTGAGAGAAGGAGAAGGACATTGCTTAGGGAAGCGTCGCTTTAATGAGCTGCATACGCATAGCAAACAAGCTAAGGCCCAGAGATGTTTCTAATGTGTCAGAAGCCCAAACCTGGACGGATCGCACCCCTGTAACCCAGCTTAAATTTGTATCAAATGTGACATTCTACAGACTGCGATAGGACGCTATTGGAAGCTGGGTGCAGCCTGTGTTGGTGCAATACTTATTTTACGGGATGCGACGTTTAGCACAATGGGGCAGATTTATAGTAGGCCGGGCCATCGAAAACCCGCTGTTTCTGAATTGGGTAAACTCATTACATTTTCACAATCAGGAACAACCGCCCATGCCACTGCCGGATTATTGGCACCTATAATGAAGTCCCATGTGCGCATATAGTGTTGTTGTTGCTCAACCGCTCTTGTTCAATACTTGTATCGTATTTCGGGTATACATGTATATGCTTTGTGGTTGTTGAAGTCGAGTGGAAGAAAGTTGCGCTTGGTGTGTAGGCACAAACTTAGGACTACCAAAAAAAATATACGCTAGCCATAAACCCACAAGGGATAAGGGTTAACACGAAATATCCAAATTAAAATTCTATGAGGTGTCAGGGACATGTTTCTCCTTTAAGTTGTGATCTTATCACGTGGTGCTATACCGTTAGTTCATTTTACGTAACACAACTGATTCCTATGCATGTAACTATGCAACAAAGGGGGCCGTACTGGTTGACTTGGGGTACCGGATTCTTCTTGGACATTATTATTTGGTTCCCACAATTGGATTGTAACATATATTTGTGTTTGTAAATGGATCCGTTTGTTACGTATATAGTTAACCATTTTGCCTGTCCGATTTCTATTTTATCCATGTGCTATAAATTGCATTGTATGCCTGTCGTTTTATATTGTTGTCTCTGGAACCCTCGCTGTTGTGTGCAGTCTAGCCGCAGGCCGACAGACCTTAATGTCACTATCTTAAGGATCTCTCTAGGAGGCGCTCCGCTGTACCCCTAGCTCACCGTTTAGTTTTGACTAGAAAGGGTGACTTAGAAATGACTAGATTTCAATCAGACATTGCCGGATAGTGTTTCAGCGCCACCCAAGCGGCAGATAAGCGTTATAACTACTAACTGTCATTGTTGAGCGTTTCATAATCCGTCGGTAATTGTGTATGTTAGTTGCAAAGTTAGACAGGGGATCGCCCCGTTTTATGTATTCTAACTAGACATGAGAGTAAGGGGCGATTAAGGGGAGGAAATCTCAACAATCGGGACTTTCTTTTGGCCAGAATGCAGGACCACCAGTTGTTTTCTATTATATGATCGTGTACATGTTTGTCGTCTTATGCCTTGCTTTGTTGCGCTGTGGTACTCTTAAGGTGGCCGTATGCATTGACCCACACGATAGACTTCTAAACCTGATAAAATTAAGGACTCGGACGGATTGCCGAAGTTTCGATTTCGTCAGGATTCCGTTTCCCTAAAAATTTGATTCGTACCTGTGCTCACCGGAATATGACTAGAATTAATCGACCGCATTCAGTTGACTAGATAAGAGTATACACATCTGCACACCGTGTTTGCACGGCGTAGGTTTCGCTAGTTAATATACGGGGGTTTGATTCTTTGGGGATAGCGAAGGGGCTATAGGGCCTGAGCAGTTGGGGGTGAGTAATGGGGTTAAAATACTTCTTGGACTGTTTGGGTTTTTTTCCCTAGCTCGCTCAGTTCCTGCGCTCACCCCCACGCGTACGTCCATTCTGACTCGTACCCTTTGTTGGAGAAGAAATGACGGAAACATATAATGTAGCCTCCGAATCAATCTTTGCTGCGCCAAGAAATTTTTCACGAAACACTGAAGGGTGCACGCGGCTATTTTCAAAGCCCCAACAGCATAATATGTAGTGACTGCCGGCAAACTTGACGAGTTTCAGCACGGAGGAAACAAGATACGCGTCGTAAGGGGAGGGAAGAAAAGATTGTAAGGGTTGTTTTGAATTTTCAAAATTTTGAATTTTAAGTTAAGCAACGCCTCGCCTCAGCCTAAGGGGGATAGTTAGTTTAGGATTGGGGGGCAGCTGCGTTTTTGGTTTCAGGATACGCGAAGGGGGCATTAGGAATTTATGCTTACGAGGGCTCAGTGGGACTTTCAGGAAGGAAGCTGAGTAGAGGGGCGGCTTATGATTTTGGGGAGACTGAGTTACAAATTTCAGGTGCGGAGCTGGCGCTCTTGGGTTCGGCACACCGGGTTGGCTGAGTAAGCCGTCCCGGCTGCCGTTTTAGGTCGGCAACCAGGATCTTGCAAAAATTTTGAATTTCTTGACACTTAAATTTTGAAGTTTCTTTTCATTTTTGGGCTTCCTGGGGTTCTATATTTAGTACCTGTTGTCTTGGCCTTCTGTTTTGGCCGAGAAAGAGGGCCACTCCGAACCTGCACAGTGAACGGATGTTTGAAACTAAGGTGGATATAGGTTACTAATACTGGTCGCGAGTTGGGTTTTTAGGAAATTTCGACTGTCATTTTACAGAATATAGCATGTAGACTGGCATGAGGCAATTGCCCGCACCGTGCTGACTAAGAAAATCACCCCACTTATGGCCCGTAATGCGGTAGTCAAAAGTTATAGACATTTTAAAACTTCGAGATTTTGCGCGTGTGCGTCCAGAGGCCCGGCTCCGAAAAATGCAATTTTCACTTTTCCGGAATCGGATGTCAAAATTAGTACCATCCGACTCAGCTCGCTGAGCTGATCAAGAAAACCACCCCGAACCTTATCAGGAAACCAACAGTTTGAAAGTTATGGGCCCCTGAAGTTTTCGGGATCTAACGTGTACACGCTTTACGGATCCCGGGTCCAAAAACGCGATTTTCGCTTTTCCGGGATTGAGTGCTAAAATTGGTGTCAATCGATTCAGCTCGTCGAGCTGGTTAAGAAAACCACCCCAAACCCTGTACGCAAACCAGTACTTAAGGAGTTATGGTCAATCAAAGGTTTCAAAGATTTTGTGTATGTACACTTTTACGGATCGGATCCTGAAAAACGCGATTTCCACTTTTTCACGATCCACCTTAAATATGGGTACCGTTCGATTCCGCGCATCGCGCTGAGTAAGAAAACCACCCCAAACAGGTCCCGCAAATCAAAACTTAAAAAGTTACGGACATTTGGAAAATTTTGATAATTTACATGCACACACAAATTACGGATCCGGTCCTGAAAACGCAATTTCAACTTTTTCGAGCTACAAGGTTGAAATTCATATCATTCGATTCGGCCTGACGAGTAGAGCAAGAAAACCACCCCGAACATTGCCCGCAAACCCATAGTAAAAAGTTATGGCTAATTGAAAATTTCGAATTTTGCGTGCACACGCTTTACGAATACGGCTCCGAAAAATGCAATTTCCACTTTTTCGGACTACATTGTAAAATTTGGTACCATTTGGTTTCCCGCAGTCTGTTGAGTAAGAAAACTACCCCGAACAGTGTTCGCAAACGAATACGTTGAAAGTTATTGTTCGCCGAAAGTTCTTAAAAATCGCATGTATATGCACCGCAGGACGGGTCTCCTAAAATGCGATTTTCACCTCCCCAGGACCTAACGTTAGAAATGGTACCGTTCGATTCCTCTCGTTGCCCTGATTCGGAAAACCACCCCTAACATAGTCCGCAAGTGGATATTTAAGAAGTTGTAGTCGGTTGAAATGTTTGAATTTTCTGTCGTTCTTTAAAACACGATTTTCACCCTTTCTGGACTATAGCGCCAGCATTCGTGTTTAGCTATCAACGGACTTCGGTGGTTATTAAGGGTGCCTAATCTTAGGGTCCTGATTTCCGTGTATATAAACATATACTTGAGTGCTTATTTTGTATTGCTTGATTTTATACGTTTTAAATTTGTTTTCTCTTTGGTGTTTCGCATCTCCTTTTTAATACGTGGTTTTGCTATCCCATAGGTTATGCCATTCTCGTGCAATGAGACAAGAGGAAAAAAATTAGTTAAGTATAGCTACCGAAAATCAGACAGTCTACGTGTAACAATTTAGGATGTTGGGGACTCTATGTATGTATGTATGTTTGCGTACAATTTTTGGGTCCTTTCTTTAGTATTGTTACGGTCAAGTCCTGTATAATAGTTTTTACTGCCTTCCGTTGCCGTGTTATTGTTTTAGTGGTCATTGTACTCCCCTATTTCGCACACCCGTTTCGTAAAATGTAGTTTTTCGAGAAAGGTGTAAGATTTTAATTCACAGACTCTGTGAGGCGAGAGCACAATACATTAAGGGTAGGCCCCACAACAAAAGCTGCACGTGGAGGTCATGTTTTGAGGGGGAACTCTGAAAACCAAGTTTCGATCCAACTCTTACCACCCTTGTGCTGTGTTGTACTTCTGCGTCCAGGTTTGAGATAAGGGTAGCCCTAACTGACCCCACTCACAACTTTTCTTTTGAGAGTAGTGTGTTAAATTTCCCAGCCAATCACCGGCTCGTAGAGATTAATTCAGTTCTTACTTCGTATTGGTCAGCCTACATTCAACACTTTTCCACCAATGAAAGCAGTGTATAGTGTTTGTTTCCGAGGCACGCTTATTGGCTGGATTTTGAGCCCCGCACAGTATAAAAGGACGCTGCACAGGCTGAACATTCGGTTCAGTTTTAAAAATTTTCGGTTTTTGCTCGCGTGCTCGAGCCGCGACAGCAAACCGATCTCTCTGCACACGGAGGCGACTTAGTGTGCACGAGAGTTTCGGGGCGCTGCAGCAAAAAAGGGGGGTACGCGCGTTACGCGCTGGGATAGGAAATTTTGAAATAAGGGGGGCCAAGCTGGGATTTTCCGGTTTCACAAAGGGGGTGTGGGTAAACTTTTGGTCTAAAACTTTGCCTGGCGTTGGCGACAACGCAGGTCCAGCAATTCTGTGTAAACTTTTAGGGGGGCAAATCCTTAAATCAGAAAATACCTGCAAGGTGATGCCATATAGGCAGCGATCCTAGAAAAATTTAATGTATGTTCAGGATGGACATTAATATTTGCAGGATTGATTGTCAGCACGGTAGGGAGGCCAATTCAGCCTAATGCTAAGCATTTAGGATATGGCAACTAAAAGAGCTGAGGCCTACCGTCCAGAAAATTTCAATGTGCCCCGTGATTTAAGGCGATTCTAGCCAGGCCCCAGGAAATTAAGCATAATACTTGGTCACCCGTTTGACAGTCAAACCGCTGAATGTGCAGCCTGTGAAAAATCACGCTTAAGTTTAGAGAAAGTGCAGTGCCATCGGAAACAGGCACCGTATTAAGGAGCATACCTAAACAGTAAATCTACCAAGAAACCTCTTGAGTTTTGAACATGCACATAGCGGGATTTTCGGGGTGCACCCCCACCCTCGCAAGGCTTTACGGTAAACGTGCAGCTTTTCTGAAAACTATTAAGGTAACGATGGTGAGCTTGTCTGGAATGCCCATGCAATGAGTGTGAATTCTGAGTCTAGGCTTAAGCAAACCATCGAGCCTAAATTGGAGTTAAACCGCGCCTACCTAAAGGCTACATATAGTCTAATCAAGCTCAGCATCATGAGACATAGAGTACATCTAAATTAGAAACCTACAACCTTAAGCTGTGGTAGTTAACCTAGGGTAAGGTAACTAGAAGCGCAACTTAAATTTCATGAATCCCTTACCATATCCTTTTAGCAATTACTATAAGCTATTTTCAAGCTAATTGAAATAAATAAAACAATTACACGACTGATCTCTTGAGTCAGATCTTAGGACTAAGGTATTTTTAGCCAGCATTATATGCGTGTATAAAATGTATAAACCAATAATAAACCAAAACTTTAATTCGAGTTCCATCCTGAACCTTGAGCGCTAAGCAAATTCCAGGCCAAAGAGCCATGGCTAAAATCGAATTAAACCTAGAATTGAAAAGAGACTCGAGCTTTCGAATGAATATGAAAACTCCATAACTAACAGAGTCTTAGGAAAAACGGATAAATAGCCCTGGTTCGAATCAGTGGCAAGTAAAATCAATCAAAAACCTCAAAGGCTAGGATCGATCCGCCTTTCTGTCAAAACGGTCTATGACCAAGTAAAGTAAAATTCTATTGATCCAACCAATTTTTATGAAGGAGACTAAGGCTTAAGTTATACCCATGACCAAGTGTCATTAAGCCTAATTGTAAAAATTAGTTGTGAGCACACAGTTGAACTAAAATTCACGGAGGAGAATGCTAATTGTTGCTGGTGCGGTCCACCTACACGCACTCGGAGGTTTGTTAGAGCTCAGAGCATAGACAGGCTTAGGCGTATGACGATATCGGGATTTTGTGACTCTCAAAACCTGATATCACGCCGGGGGACCGTCATCCTCTAGGCAAGTAGCTTACTTTGGCAGATCCACGGCCACGAACACCCGTGAGAGTATCATCTCGGATTCGTCCGCAGGGATACTCGTTGATCGTACCCGTAACAATATTTCGCTCGATTTTACAGGAAACGCTTGGCATCAATGCTACTTTTTTATTACGGTACTGATTTCGGCGGAGGTAAGGAATTTGGACCCCGTAGGATTTTGATAAAATTTGTTCCATCCTATAGATCTCGTCGAGACTGAATCCAACGGTATCAATTGTATAGCTGCATGAACAGGTTCAGAAGTTATGGCCCTCGAAATTATAGCGGAAACGCAAACACACACAAATTGGAACACTAAGTATCAATCATTAACAATGTTCGTAAAATATAAGCTTAACCATGTTTATACCTTACACAAATTTGATTGTTGTTTGTACATGTTTTATATGGTAATAAGGTACAATTTAAATTGAGCCTGAAACCCTGCAGCGCTAAAAATGGCACCGCTGAACTCAGCGCGTCGAAATCTATACAATGAAGTATTTTTTATTAACTTCGTACATGGGTCTATACAATGGCGGATCCATGGCGTGCCACCCCGGCCGTGCCCCCCCAACAGCATCTCGACAAAAAATATATAGCAATTTTATGACAATAATTCGTGGTTTGTTTGCGGGTCAAAAGTAAGTTTATTACCTGTGAAATTTTGGCCCCCCCCCCCATTTTGACATCCTGGATCCGCCACTGGGTCGATATTCCATACCTCTGCTATGATTTCAATACCGGGGCAGGTCAAAAGTAACTGCTAAAGTAAACGAACCGGACGTACCAAATGAATGAAACCAGCTCCAGTAAGTGAAACAGATATGAATATCGAAAGCAGTTGAACTAAGCGAATCGATGAACTCGTTTTAAGTATGTTTAAATACTGTAAAATATCTGGCACTGTCATCAGTCGTAGCGCACGAAGGAATCGCAATCCTTAAAAAATATTTACATACAAAATCAAGAGTTGCTCTGTGATTTTCTAACGAAAAAATAGCCTTAAGCCCTTGTATTCACACGTGCAAATTTTTGTTGCGACAATTTGCAGCTGCAAATTGCACACAGAACTTGCATTTTTTCATTAGCGAATGAGAAAGCGGCTGCAATAAATTCAGCGAACTTGCATGGTTATTCAAACATGTGAACTATAAATTCCTGACAATGATTTTTAATGAACTATTTGCAGCAGTATGTTTTTCGAATGGGATTTTGGAGAAAACTTGCAAGTGCAAGTTGCAGCTGCAAGTTCTCACAGCAATAACTTACACATGTGAAAATAGGTGATTTAATATCAGGACACGACCCGACAACGCGGACGAGCTAATTTCAAGCCGAGTCGAGCGGCAGAGAACGGAGTCTCATAAAAACGGCGGACCAGCAAACTTTCAACTCGCTACTACGAGCGTTTATTAACGAAACAAATAGCACACGAGTACGATAACCCAGAAACAAACAATCGCATTCTGCGCCATTCCTTATCGAAAGGGTATGTTGTCCAACATACTCTAATATAACCAGAAGGGCATAGCCAAAAGTTTGATATAGAAATGGGTTAAGTTAATCTGAATGAATACCTAGAAATCCCCTGTATAAAGTCACAAAATTGGCTTTGAGCCCTCGAAAACCACAGATGTCACTTATAGTAAGAGTGAATAATCGCTATTTAACAAGAGTGTGCAACTGGGCACATTCTGTGTAGAAAAGAATGTACCTGGAACGCGTTGCGTTTTTGCACTACCCCCTATTTATTTAGAGAGGGTACAACCGGTGGGAACCATGGCATTTTATGTATGCGGCGTCAAATATGATCCCCTTATAGTTTAATTTAGCAGTATTCAAGTAATAGCCACCCCCTCTAAACAAGAAGGGTCGGTCAAAAATGCAACGCCCAGTGCTACATTTTGTACCATGCGGGACCCAAAGAGTTGCACACTCTTGTCAGTTATCCACTCTGGCTTATAGTAGCTTAAAAAAGTTTTTCTTTCCAAAAAGTTGATTGAACTTTTAAGTTGCATTCTCAAATTCTACTATACGATAACGAAGAAATTCAGGCACAATTAATATTTAAAATTTTACATTTTTGGTCTGGTTCAAAAAAATCAACCAATCAGTATCACTGAAATTAAATTATAAACCCGTGCACCTAATTACTTAACCACTTGAATTTTGTTACCAATATTTTCAATTTCTCAAGATTTGAGGGCCCCTCTCAACCTCAAAACCCTGTTACTATTAGGGTAAACAGGCAGTCTCGGAGTGGATGAACAATACGCCTAATAGGAATTTCTTGGGGTAGAAATGAAACTCTGAACTGTCCACTCTGTGATATAAAAGTCTTTTTTGCTATTTTTTGTCCTGTGTTTGAACAAAAAATTTTGGCTCATGTACACTTTCTCCCCACAGGCTTAGGTTTTGGCTCAGGTTTAGGCTTTAGGCTTAAGCTTAAGCTTAAGTTTAGGCTTAGGCTTAGGGTTTGGCTTGCCGAGCAAAAAAAATTACTCTAACGCTTAAGCTTGCTCTATTGCAGTCCCACAGAAAAACGTTCGCCCCTGATCTTGCCTAAGAATAAGCGTAAGCGTAAGCCTAAGCCTAAGCCTAAGCCTAAGCCTAAGCCTAAGCCTAAGCCTAAGCCTAAGCTTAAGCCTAAGCCATATATAGGCCACTGATTGCAAACTTACCCAGCCAATTGCGTTGCAGATAAATCGCAACAAACGATGGTGGAATAGTGAAATAATCAATAAAACTGTAGACTTCGAGTAAAAACCAAACTTTGTCCGTTGCTGCGATAAACTGAAAATAAAAGGCAAAATGTGACATTTAGTAATACTATAACTTAGGTTACATAAACGAGATGCGTAGCAAGAATGATGGGGTCTAGGGCTCTGGCCACCCACAGGTCGTGGACCAAGAAACGTAGCTGACAGCGTTTAAGGATAAAGAGTGGATCTGAGGGATCTAGTAATCGAATTATCGTTTCGATTCCACACAGAAATTAACTTTTACATCAGGCCGCATGTATTTTAAAATTGTGTTAAATTTTCTGCTCGCTTGGCTGGAAATTTCTTTAAAAAGCAACGTTTACTGTAACTCCTGGTCGAGTAGACGACACCCATCCAACGGAAATTCCTGGTTACGCGATTGTAAAATAGCGAAAACATTGAAAACGAACGGGTTACAATAAAGTTAGAATTGTTTTCAAATACATAGTTCCATTATTTCAGCAACCGAAATTATTATTCTACGATCTGCGGCTGTTCCAGAAATTTCTGACGGTTCTGGACGGGCTGACAAACGTTATGAAATGCAATTTTTACTGAATGCTATTTATGCTGCTAATTTTCTGAGGGTGAAAAATTGTAACGTAGAGCTTTTGCACTGTAAATTTCAATGAGCTAATTAACCAACTCAGACAGAAAGTTAGTTATTTCTGAATTAATAACAGTAAGCTTTAACTCACTCTGACTTATGTTGATTCTCACTCTGAGTTGAGTTGAATCCTTGAACGTTGGTTAATTTAATCATAAAGAGTTGAATAAACTCACAATTATGAGTTCTGATAGTCCTAACTCAGATTGAGTAATTCAACTTATACTGAGTTACAATCAACTCACTGGAATTTACAGTGTACCATTTTATCACAAAACATTTTCTGACGGGAGACGTACGTCCCGAGCCTCCAATACTTAAAACAAAGTCTTGAATAATAAAAATTAAATTTTAAATGAAAAACATACACGAATAAAAAAGTAGATAAGGAAGAAAATATTAAATGCTAAATCGACTTGTTGTGATGCGTTTGTCGACCATTTTTCACACGTTTCAACCATGAAATCTTCTCTACAACAGTAAAATTCAAAAAATTATGTGTATTATTAAAGCTGGAACGCTTCACATACGTATTTTGGCCAGCCCTAAAGCTGTTGTAAACAATGTTGCATATATAAAACAAGAGACAGCAAATATATGCAAATTTATCACATTCTTAAAAGTTTAATGAGGAACATTTTACGGTTGCAAATCTTGGCCCATTTAAAGATAGATCAGGGGCGAAACGTTTTTCAGTTGGACTAGAATAGATTAAGCTTATGCTTTAGGCTGTTTTTTGTTTGGCTTACGCTCAAGCTTAGGCTTAGGAATAAACACATTCTTAGCTTAGGCTTAGGCATAGGTTTAGGCTTAGGCTTTGGAATATGCTTACAATACTGTTCCCCCTGTTCTTTACGTTTGCCCAAATTTGCAACCATATTGACTAGTAAACATTAATTGGGAAATTGATTTGACATATAGAAATTGGTCACCTTCGAAAGAAATTTTGCATCTCAGCTTGAATTTGGATTTTAGATGAAATTCAAAATATTAACGTTGAAAACGGCTAAGGATCACAGTGTAACACAATGTAACACAACTTATTATGATTAATAACTCATAGAGAATAAAAAGCACAAAATACCAAATTTACACATACTTAGAGAACAGACGTGTTATTTTAAATTTTACCAGATTTCAAAACTTTTTCCAAATTTAACAACATAACCGCTGAACAGAGTTTCGTTGATAAAGTTAAAAACAACCATTGGTAAGTTCGTTGTACTTTTTTTAAATATCTCAAAATTTATTTTTACCAGCACCGACCTTTAAAGTTAGCATTAAAAATATCGCCAGACCCGTAACCTGCTCATCTTGCTAGGAGGCTACTCATTTTTCAGGACTGGCATTACAAGACTTTTCGACCACTTTGCAAGCAAGCTTAAAAATTTTCTAAGGGGCCAAAATTTTTCAGGACGTGGGGCTAAGCTTCGCAGCGCCCCACCCGTTTCTGGCTACGGGTCTGAAGACGAAAATGCCATGAAATTTTTTGTGGTATACGGCACTTACTTGGAAGCATCGTAGAAGTAAATTATTAGCGAGGCAATACTGTAGATTGAATACTAGAACAACCTGAAATATAATATTGAATACGGGCCAATGTAAAGAACGGGGGCGAAACAGTAGTATAAACAAATTTCGTTGATTTTGGCCGAGTTGATTAACACAGAATGAGTTTAATTACACAAGAATTATGAGTTATGATAGTCCTACCTCAGATTTAGTGGTATAACTCATTCTGAGTTACAGTCAACTCACTGAAATTTACAGTGTAATCCAAGCAAAACATTTAGTCTAAAACGTTAAACCTTTCCTGTATTCCAGTCGCAAAGAAAAACGTTCCGCTCCTGATCTTTTACATGGGCCAAAATATGAAATCGGTATCAAACAAAAACAGTAGGAACATTATCTGGGTAGATAAAAAAGGACTTTTTTTAATCTATTGCATACTAAACCTGCTTTGTTCTGTCTCAATTTGTAAGTGATCCGTGCTTTCTTTATATTTAAATTTTGCTAAATCATGAGTTTAAGCTAAAAGTAGAAAACCGAACATTATCATCTCATCATACCAGTCTCATGATTCACTAAGAGGATTGGTGTGCCCGCGTAGCCTTAAAGCTAAACCCATGCCAGAGTTACAGAACCTAAAACTATGCCCAAGCGCAAGGGTAAGCCTAAGCCTATGCCCAAGCCTAAACCTAAGCCTAAGTCTCTCTCAGTGTCTCAAGTCTACTGATTATTCATGCATATTTTCCCCATCTGAACAGCTTAAATGATCAAATCACGGGCCATAATTTGTGTATTTATATTTATGGATAGCTTATATGAAATCTTGGTCCATATTCTCAAATGCGTATAGAACAACGATCATCTGTTAACAATAGATTTTCAAACTGACAAAACTCTGCAATTGCATACCTCAAAATTACTAAGGAAGTAGGGCAAATTAAACACAAATAATGTGCTGAATTTCAAACCTCACGATGAGCTGAGTTCCAGAGTTACAGGATGTATAATCAACTGGTGATAGGTGCTGCACACATTGAAATACGAGCACTTCAGTTGACTACAAATCTTTATGAATTAATGGAATGTTAAAGTCACAAAGTTGAATCGGGTTTAATTTTACCAGAATTCGACCAGTTGTACTTTGACCCGATATTAACTCGCCAGCCCGGTCTTTGGCTTCGGTCATCCACCAATTTGCGTACCGTGTTGTAAACTTGTCAACGAGCAGCGTCACGCCAGCAGAATCGACCCCGTTTTCAGCATCTTTTTCGCCGGCTGCCAGTTGCGACGTATTTGCAATTGACCATTTGTTAATCATCACCCTGAAAATTTATGAATTTTTAAATTATAGTGTCACTCAGATAACTTTTACAACCTGGCTTATAGACAAATAGTGGGAGAAGGCCAGGGGGCTCGGCTCCCCTTGGAAAATTGTCCCCCTTAAAAATGTCAACCTTGCTTGAAAGTCACTGAAAACCTTTGTATACCCCTCGTGTGCAAACTTTTAGCCTCCATAGCAAAGCAAACTGGCTCCGGGCGTGTTTGAGATTTGAGCACAAAAAGAGCCACATATTCAAAAATTACCATAGCGGCAATCTTGGTTCGCGAAGTAACGTACAATTTCTATTTTCTAATTCATGTTATTTCCACCCAAAATAAAACATATTTGAAAATCATTCAAAATTTATAATTAAACAAGCCGCCACTAAAATGGTGCACAAAGACAGAGTACTAAGGCTGTTGAAAGGGTGTCATTTTGCATAACTTAAAGATGACAAATACTTGGTTATGCTACTGCATAAGTTCTCTGCTATAGTTTCAAAGTTGCTTTCGCCTCAAATGTTCTTTGTGATAAAATGATAAGGTTCAATGAGTTTAAACGTAAAAGTGACTTATTTTATTGATATTCAGCAGTAAAATTTTATTAATTATCAGGAACCACTGTAGCTCAAATGTTGCCAAAGTTTAAGTGCTTTTAAATTGACAATTTCAGAAAATGTTTAAGTAAGTAAGCAAGCTATTACTTACACAAACCCAGCCAATAAGCAAAATAATTATCCCAGTCTATAAACAGAGCTTTAATTAAAATCATAGTATTTGTTTTATGACAATAAAACAGCTTCAATAAATTTAATTTAAAATAGAAAAACTCAAAAAATATTGCAGCAGATTTAAAACAGTCACATACAGCATCCTTCAAAACGTTTTCTGGAAAAGTTTGAAAAACCCCTCAAAATAAATCACAATAGTAGACAAAACTACTATTAGTAAACACAATAAGAGTGGAGGGACTGATAT
>JASANG010003321.1:0-22374 GCA_030248215.1 Enoplolaimus lenunculus
TTTTGTGATTGCTTCAGATTATAACATTGATTCTGGCAGATTACGGTAGATGCGGTGTTGCAAATAAGCGGTGCTGTATGTACTAAAGCATTGGCGTCTTTTCGATTAATTCAACGAACGTTTAGAGAAACTCGTAAAAATGTCACTAAATTCGCGTCATTACAATACCTTCCGACTATCGCGAGGATGGACTCGGTAAAGGACGCGGGGAGCAAGGGCCGGAACCAATGTTTAGAACATTCAGAGCCGGAACAGTAGTACTATAACCATATTTCTAAGCTTACACTTAAGCCTTAGCCTCAACGTAACAATGAGCTTACACGTAGGCCTAAGCCCAAGCAAAAATAAAACTAGAGTTTAGGTTTACGCTATGGCAGTCCCGCAGAAAAAAGTTCCGCTCCTGATCTCTACATAAAATGCAACTGGTCGCATCTCGCCAGAGTTCTTACCAAACATGTTAACGCCAACGTTGCCACAAGCAAAACTTCTTTAGTGAACAAATCAGACATCGCTCATTTAGTAATACTGGTTAACTGATCAAATTATATTTCATACAACATATATTTGTTATTCCCTATTGACTTTGTGGTTGTTGTGTACAATTGAGTTTGACATCTGAACCTTATGCAAAGTTGACGCTTTGCATATTTGGAAACTTTTTAGACTGGGCTGATCAAATTTAGTTTGAAATAGAATTTGTATAGCCAGTCTTATGTCGAGCAATGCAAACAGGAATTAATCGTAGAGGATACAAGAAAAGTTTAGAATGTGGCCGAGAAGATTTTCGTAACATTGAATTCTTTTGATGCTGTAGAAATGAGTTAACTTATGGTAGGAGAAAATGATTCGACATGTGCTGTTTATACTCTTCGTTCCCTCCCGTACTTGCGGCTTTGCTCATGTCGTCAAAGACAGCCAACACTCGAGTGATGTAAGCTTATTCCAGACTTGACCATGATTATCTCTATCAAGAAAAATTGAATTATAATTTTTAAAATTCAAAGGTACGCTTAACCAAGGATATAGACGCAGCAAACAAAACAGCTACAAACAATTTAAAACTTCGAGACAATCAACGTTCCAGTGGTTTAAAATCGTCGAAAGCCAGCAAAGTGCCATTGTCTATGTTCCACACGAAAACATAAATTAACGCTGTTCTTGGAAAAGTAATTCTAACTTAAAAAATGCTAATTATAAAATTGTTATCGCTGTCTCATATTTCTCTGAACCAAGACACCTATTATGGTCTATTCAAGTCCTTCGTTATGGTTAAATTGGCAAACTTTTTTAAAAAGTTTCGTCTGTTTCAAAGCGTATAATTGTTGAAAAACATTTTGTTAAAAGGCTATGCAATTTATTGGTTTATGAGCTTACGATTTGTAGGGGCCCGAGAGATCAAATTTTTTATTAATTCAAATTTTAATGTGAAATAAATTAAAAGGGAGGGCATGAGAAGCTCAAGTATGCAAAATTTTTGAAATGCAACCATTTAGTGTGTGCGTCGGCTCGAGAATTAAGCGAGATGACGGTATATTTAGTTTTAGTCAGCGTACGTTTTACAGTTTACACTGTTGTCTGGAATGGTACTGCGTATAGAAAATATTTATCAATAGTCCATAAAATCATTAATTGAAAATTATCTCAAGATATTTATTTCAAAGTTTTAAACACGATTCAAACTAGTTACAATATTTAGCCGTTATAAAATTGATATATATGTCTGGCAAAACTTGGCCAAAATATAATCGGCTAAAGCACCAATAAATTCTCTAAATGTTTTCAGTTATGTCATCAGACTCAATAGTAAAACAGTCAATTGTAACTATGTATCATGGACAACTGCATTCTAATATATACAATTATGCGCCGACAGACAAAGCATGATTGAGTAATAAGCATGTGAGTGTCAGGGAAGGAGCAGCTACTCTCATGCCCCCTTTTGGGGGCTCCAGCCCTTAAAGGGGCCCACACCGTAACCGGCTTAAACAAAAACCGCCGGAGTTTCAAAATACGTCAGACTTTTCGTTCGCTTTGCTTCCGAGTTTAGGGGCCACACCCTGGAATTTGGGGGCAGCCCCCATCCCTGTCTCCTTCGGCACTGATGATTGTAACTTAGATCATCGTTAACTATTGATTTAGTGTCTAGTATGTAGCAAGTCATTTTGAACAATAACGTCTGCGTAGAGTATAACAGCAGCGTACACGTCTACGTTTGAGCTGCACGAACTAGGTATTAACATTGTTTTGCGCTTTCTACGTCTATAATCAG
Source organism: Enoplolaimus lenunculus (assembly GCA_030248215.1). Taxonomy (NCBI): domain Eukaryota; kingdom Metazoa; phylum Nematoda; class Enoplea; order Enoplida; family Thoracostomopsidae; genus Enoplolaimus; species Enoplolaimus lenunculus. The sequence goes on from JASANG010003321.1 coordinate 2,270, forward strand.
TAAACGTGCCTTGCCTGCGAGAGTTCTCACCAAATTTATTCAGTGGAGCAGTAAAGTCAATTAACCGGGCCGTCAAGTCTGTTCAAAAACGCTGATATTTCTGTGATGGACTCAAAAATAACTTTTTCGGTATAAAATAGCATGTTTTTGCAATGGGAACAAATGTGAAAGGCCCAGGAGTGGTACGGGGGGCAGTTAAATGGCTGCTTAATATAGACATATATTTACATAAATATAAATACATTGAAACATTTCGTAAAGCCATTGATACATGGATTGCGGCGTATCGTCGCCCCATGCAAATCAGTTGAGGAGACCTTCCTAAGCGAAACTAGCGAAAAACAGATCGAAATTTGCTACAAACAAATTCAAACGTTTGTTGCAAAAAATCATAATTTTGAAATACTGTGCGGACGAGCACGGAGCTACCAGGAACAAAGCACAAAAGTTAAACAACACTATTATTTTAATGGCCCATGTTAGCTTTACGGGGCGTCCAGGTTTCTGGCTTGTCTATAAAACAGTAGGTTTAGATTCTAGATTACATTTCTTATTTAGGCTTAGGTTTAGGCTAAGGCTTAGGCTTAGGAACTCATTTTTGCAACGCTTAGGTCTAGGCTTAGGCTTAGGAATACGCTTAATCTACTGTTACACCCCTTAAAGTAACATTGGTCATTTTAATTAAAGAACGAGAAAGTTGTTTTATTGAGTTTGTCGGGAGCGTATCTAAAGTGGTGCCGGACGACCACGCCCAAACTCTCACGACGAACTCCGGCTCCGACTTCTGCATTTGATAACGATCGGCAACGGTATTGTTTCTTCGGGTTACATAATTCCAGTACACTTAAATACTAGTAAGTTTATTGTAATGTACGTCAAGGTTAAACGATTATGTGTTATTAATATCAATATACTGGAAATTTTAATAAATTTTTCCATACCACAGAAATAGTGGTCGGTAGAGGTGGCTCGCGAGTAAAGCAATTTTGTTCCGGCATACTCGCGTGTAAACATTGAAACTTCCGCGGGTAAGGTGCGACCGGATAAACAAATCTTTACCCAAATAGTACACTTCTGCGCGAACATACTAACGTCAGAGGTTGTTTACCCAGCCTGCGTCTATCCGCGTGTGCCTACAGGTAATGTGCAATCCGCTTTTGAGGGCGAGTTATAAACCGGGAAGCCATATCTACGCGAAACCGCCGGTATTATTTTTACCTGAGTTTTCGAATTTGATGTTATTTTTAGTACTGACTAAATACAGAAGATATTTATGAGCATTAGTTGCACAGAATGTAGGCGTAAACAGCTTATTAATTACTGCTGATATCGTACTAGTTGACCTCTGTACCACTATGAGTCGTACTCCCTACTCATATTGATAATGTGACTTGCGTTCCAAACATGCTTTAACTAGTTTAAATCGAATTGGAATTAAGATATGTTTCTGAAATGTTACTGGTAATCACTAGACACGAGATAACAAATACGGTTTCGGTGACGTAAAATGAGTTATACATTACTACTAAAACTCGCACTGTTGTCTAGTTTTTATATTAACTTGACCTTTTTAAATTAAAATATGAAAGCGATGTTTGTAAAGAAGCAGTGATACGCGGCACCCTCAGGGTTTGAAAACGGTATGAGCTATTTCCTGAAACTGATAATTGTAATAACCGACGCTACACAATTAAAATACAAAGACGAATCTTAAACCAGGCCCGCGGTTAGCTCAATCTAATGTGTGGGTCCATTTTTTGTATAGGGTACTGAACACCCATGGTTCCTCTGGCTGCGTACGCGCCTGGTGCCTTGCCTGGATTGCTTGTATTGCTGAGAAACGATCTCTTGATAGTGGTTGTCCGTAACTTAATGACAGGAACTCTTCATCAGTACGGATGAACTTATGAACTATTAGACACAAATATGGACAATTTAAGAAAACTCAGAGCAAAAGAAAAAACATAAGTAATTATAAACAGCAAAAAGCACGAATTTAATACATGACGAAACACTGATAAAACTGCAGAAATGCATTCATCAGAAATGTGTTTTCTAGAACATATAAGCATTCATACTATAGTGACCCAGGAGGTGTAATAAGATTCCAAGAATTCTTTTTTGGGATGAATTAATAGGAGTCTATATCACTAATTAGCGTCCACATTTGAGTACATTACACAATATCTAATTATAATCCACAAATGTAAATTATTCTATTTGGATTACGCAATGTTTCCTTGACGCGCACCAAGCAATGTTTAGCAACAAATTATACTCATGTTTTGGTAGCAAATTTCTAAATGTAACGTATTTAAAACGGAGACAATGGCAGAAGTTTAAAATTTGGAGTCACAGGTAAGAAGGTAGGTTCAAAACTAAATAGCTGTCTTTTCCCAAATAGCAAGGTGAGTACTCTCTGCAGAGACAAAACAAATATATGTAACCTCCCCTTCTGTTATTCGAGTCACTGCAGCGTAGTAAAATTTTGAGTTGTGTATTAGGTGGTCGTAGATTTAGAATTTTTTTTCTTCATGAAACGGACTGGATCATGTCATTTCTTAAATCACCCTGCCTTGCCCAACCAATGAAAAGTGCCCAGATCCGATTTTTATCTAATCGGCCTTTTATGAGGTGATACGTGATATATGGCCGAAATTTTCGTGTGTTGCTCCTGCATACTCGTTACAAAATGATGGTCTGAAGTCTTACGGACGCGGGTCAGTTATACATCGACACGTTCTGCCAGTTATAGCTAAAAGTCGTGCTAACCTAACGCGTTTGAGTAGCAATACATTATTTTCCGCTCTATTAAAGAAATGGTCGCACAATTGATAAACGCCAAAACCATGGAACAAAGAAAATGCAAATTTTTTTATTATATCTATTAAGGCATAATTATCGAATACGAGGAACCGTCCAATACACGCGAGTAACCAGAATATACGTTATTTTGTTACAGAAGGTATTGTTGAATGGCCATTGTTTTCGTTTATAACCAAAATAAATGATGTTATTGGTTCTGTGTCTGCCTGCAAGCGTTAAAAACTATGTATTTTAAGATTCCTTGTTACCGTACAAAGTTGAGCAAACAACTTAAAAACTGCAATGCATGATACAGATGGCCGTAGACATTTAAAGATACGCGGAAACAGCCGAACTATTTCAAGTTCTGCTGTTTCCACTAATCAGAGCTTCTTACCCAAAAATAACCAGAAATAACTAATTCTAGCTCGTAGTTGATTAATCCACTCATTGGAATGTACAGTGAAGCGAGGCTAACTTCAAATTTTGAAAGTTTTTGTATTTTTGCTTTTCATTGCACTGAGTGTTTAACTTATATAAGTATAGCTGAATATGCGCGGTTCTGGTTATAATTGGGGCAGTCCGGAACTGCAGGACATTATAACTTGTGCACACTAATAAATTGGTAAACAGGTAGGTATTTTTATATTTCTGGTGAAAATTTTCTTTAAATATATTCCTATGTAAAAATAATACAAATTTCATCTTTTATCATTTGACATTCTACAGAACATTCAACTAGTTTACCACAACCTTGCAGACATTTTCAATCATATCATATGATATTGGCGGACAATATTTCGAAAAGCATATGATATTACAGTACGAACAGTGAATGTCACATCAGGATAGCAGACAATTCAAAATTTTTTATAGCAGATAAACGCAGAAACAAAATGTTACCAAATACTTATTGTACTTATTACGGACACAACGGGTTCTAAGTTTCCGCAGTTATAACGTGACCCCGCAAGCACAGTTGTGGAAACGGTCCAAACTGTGATGAATTGTATTGAAATCTGTAGTGGCTCTAGGAAATATAGTATTGAACTATAAATTGTGAGGTCTCTGTATTAAGGGGAAGATTCCTACTTTACATGGTGTCTTTTCCGTTATTCCACCAGCCCGCGTTTTCCCAAAAATGGTTCGATTGTATAAATTTTTGCATATTTGAACTTCTCATGACCTCCCATGATCATTCCATGGCTAAATTGAAATTTTGAAAAAATTCCATTTTTTAACGTTTCAAGGTCCTCCCTAAAGACTCAAAAAAAATTTTATCAAAAAATTTAAATTATACGCTATTCGATGCAAGGTCAAATAACTCCGTCGCTAACTTGTTTGATATTTCGCAGCCGACGGCGAAAGTAATGGGACAAGTTTTAAATATACGCTTATAAAAATCATAATTACCCAACTCAGCTGTCATAGTTGGTATATCTAGTATGTAAATTAGTTACTAGCTAGCTATTAATTTATGTGTTTTAGATATTTAGCAGCATTTTATTCAGATTCCACTCATCAAAAAACCCTTTAGTACTGAAACCAAATCGTTTGTAAACCTAATAACCAGTGAAATAATTTAAAAGTGTTAATTTGGGCTTAACCAATTAAGCTGAAATGCTAATTAGTTAAATTTTTAAACCCCGGCACGGGGTGGTGATCTTCGCCAATTTTACATTGATCTTTGCTCCTCCCCACCCACGCCACATGAATATCCCACTGCCATGATATCCTTGTATTGCAAGCAACTCAGCTCCTTCGAAATTTTGGCCAAAATTTTTATAGATCGTAAACCAATCATTTCAAAATTCTGGCTACGCCCATGGTCGTAACGATACAACTACTACAATACAAGCAACATTTTCGAATGTTGAGTTACGACAGTTCAATTACAGTTTAAATTCAGTAAATTTGAATTTTACGTCTATTAGTTTCTTAAATTTGAATCAATTACTTCCGATAGCTTTAATTATTGTTGAATTAATTGCTGCTCTTGAATTTGGAAAGATGTATTATGACCCAGTGTAGGTTCATCTAGGTGCATTAATATAATATGGTAAGTTTAATTTGGAAAGCATAGAAAAAAGGTCAATGCAAAGTAGGTGCCATAAATGAAAGTAAGTATATTAATACAGCCTAATATACTTATTGGCAACTATGTGAACCAGACGAACACTACATTTTAGTGCCAGATCCGCAAGGAATATAAGTAGATGTTCTCTGGAAATTAGCTTGATGTTTAATTTTATATCATTTTAATATTATTTTGTCAATAGTGCCAAAATATAAATTCCACACTCTGAGTTGAGTTGACTCTGGGTGAGTTGATTATAATTATCTCAGAATGAATTGAATCAACTCAAATTTCTGAGTTCTTATAGTTTTAACTCAGATTGAGTGATTCAACTCATTCTGAGTCAAAATCACTCACTGAAACTTACAGTGCACAAGTGCAAATCAAAACAGTGACAGAGCCATGTGATACTTTCAAGAACTTGCTATAAAACGAAAATATATCATATAATAAAACTTTTATTCCATTATTTGAAGTATAAAGAAACCAACACATAAAATACAGCAAATATGATTTACACAATACATGGCAACTGGAAGAAATAACGAATTAGTTAATTTCCTTCTACGAAAATACTGCTACCCTGATACCGTTAGCTTTAAATGAGCTTTTACAATACTGGTTAACGAATGATTACGTTTTCACGAGCTAGCACCACAGTAGTATTTATAACCGATTTGAAAGAAACGTTTTAAGCGAGTTGAAAGAGTTCAACTATTTTCTGTCGTAAACCATGATTCCGTTTTGTACCAAAACAAACACAATTAGCGTATGCATTTAAACAGAATATAGATTTACATTAGAACCATTAAGCACTGGCTTGCTTGATATTTACACAATTTGTCCGCCATATGCCCATAATTAGTGTTAGTTTAGCATAGAAACTGTAGCCGGACATATGAGCCATACCTTATATCTTGGCAAGCAAATCATGTGAGGTGGAAACTTTAAAATAAACAGTTTGTTAAAGCAAAAATTGAACATTTTGTATAATTTCTATAAGATTAATTTGTATCACACCACTATAGTAAGCCGTGAAATTTCAAACAAGCATTCTTGTCAAAAACACTGCGTATTTTCACATGTTTGTATGTAAAGTTCTCTGGTTTGCAAAATATCTGTTCTAAAACATAAAAGTTATGTTTAAAAACGATAAAACATGCTATATTAAAGGTGAATCGTAACGTGAGGATTTCGATTAGGTGTTGTTATCGCATTTGAACTCAAAAACTGCCGACAGTTTTCGGTAAAGTTAAATATCATACATGTACCAAACATTTCTGTAACTCAAACTTATATGCTCCGTTTATATAATAAATATTCGCAAATTGTTACACTCCATATTTGTACAAAAACTCGGCCCATGTTACTTTAAGGGGCGTCCAGGTTTCTGGCAGGTCTATAAAAGAGCAGGTTTAGATTCTAGATTACATTTTTTGCTTAGGCTTAGGCTTAGAATTAGGCTTAGGCTTGAAAACTCATTTTTCAACGCTTAGGTTTAGGCTTAGGAACTCATTTTTGCAACGCTTAGGTTTAGGCTTAGGCTTAACAATACGCTCAATCTACAGTTACGCCCCTTAACATTGGCCAAAAATTTAGCGGCACAAAGTTTCGTTTTTCATTCAGTTGTCTACCGATGGCCTGTGCGGTAAGAAAGCTAAAAATTAAAATTAGCTGATATCGTAAATCACCGTTCTAGCAATCCTCTGGAAATCAAACTCGAAACGTGATTAACACAGGTTCATTTGATTCCTACTACTTCGGGGAAATTTAAAAATACAACAAAAACTACAAACATCATGTTTCTCGCAAAGCGTCTAATGGAATTTAACGCAAACAAAGGAACACATTTTAAAATTCTGCGAGTTTTAAAGCAGGTTTGTTTTGAAAGGAATAACATAGCCTAGCTTTGTTTTCTTTGCAGTTCATATATGCAGAACGCAAAGATTTCACGTATTGCTCGAGTATATTTTGAGAGTTTTCACCAAGTTGCAACAGCGTGTAGTTTTGTAAACAACTTTTTGCTGTTTTTAGCTAACAACTATGTTTTTACCAACTTTGGCAATACGCAAGTTCCTCTCACCAGATAATTCTAAGCGCGCCACTACGAACCAGCATAATTAAACTTGGCAGCGGTAAAAAAAACTAGCATCACGAGAGTTTCAAATTTGAAATCATCTCACACCCTCACACCGGCTTCAACTCATTGTTGGTATGAAATAATTTAAAAATATCAAGGAATAGAAATTTATGATATTTGTCGGAAAATTTTTTGTTAAATTATTGTTAATAAAGAATTGAAATATAGCTGGAAACAAAGAAATTTTGACTTTCAGAAATTTGTTTACAGTGCTCAACGTTAAGGTAGGTAACTGTTATTTAACAATCAGATGACAATCAACGCGATACTGACCTGTTTCAACCCATGAAACGTATTTCAAAATAAATTTAATTCAATATAACGGGTAAAACCGATCTCATTGAAAAGCGATTGCAGTATCACACTTGTCCAACTCTTTTATGATTGCTTGATATCAAGGTGACATTTTATTGCCACTGTGCAGTAAGGAGTGGCACGTAAAAGTAAAGTTTACAAAAGCAATTTATTTAATGTATATTCCATATTTTATAATTTTAAAATTTTTAACATAAGCTGCGATATTTTAAGCAGCTGTCATCGAAGTAACTGGAAAAAAAATAAAAATGATTGCAGATCTTTCTTAAATAACCAATCCTTCGCAATATCAGGTTACATATGAAACGGCATTTTAAAATCGATATTGATGAAGGGATGATTAAGACGGCAGTTGCCCTTCTTGGTATAGTCGCTTTCAATGGTGAACATTGGATTTTGAAACCTAATCCAACCGTTATAATTTTTATTTGGCACCAGACGTAGCATATATTAACGCATTTGCTTTTGTTTCGGCAGGAGTACATGTTTTTCAATTTTTTAGTTTTTTCCATTTTTTCCAAAAAAAACAAAAAACTGCTTTACTGTCGATTTCATTTTTCTCGCAAAAATCGACACTGAGTTAAACAAATCATAAAAATTAAAACCAAATTTAAGTTCTCTTCACAAACCACATGTGTTTATTCGAAGAGAAGAGACGTTATTGTAAAACTCGCACGCCTACGACGAGCATCCGGCTGTTGTCTATATATTCGCTGTATCCATGATTAGCGTGAAAATATGTTCTGGTATAGAATAAATAGAAAATACCTTTTGGGGTAGTTTGATTCCAATATACTGCTTGGTGTTGTTAGTTTTGTTTTAATAAATACTCCAGTTTATGCAACATTGTCAAACGACTGATTATACAAACTTGTTGTTCAATAGAAAGCAATAATCCAAAACCGGTGTGATTTAAAAACGCAAGAAACTTTCAAACAACGCCAATTGGCCGTCTATTTGGTTTCAAATTCAACTACAATTGACAAATACAACGATAATTATATTTTTCGGCAGCAAACATATGCTTTGAAATGATTTCCAGGAAGTAAGGCAATAAGTGTTATACCGCCAGCGGGCGTTTATACATTATACATTTTACTTCCATAGGGTGCCCTAGTGTATATAGTGTATTTTTTTGTTAAAGCCAACGAGTGACGGTTCGATTGCTCGAAGCCGAAGGCCGAGTGCTCCGCACAACCCGAGAGATATTAACAATACCATTTTTCTTAGTTGCAAACTGCACGAAAGTGTGATATAACAATTATCGCTTCACTTCATATTTTGTTTGTTGAACACACGTTGACGTTTGCCATAATTCTGAAGATTTCTCAGCTATCAGCCGTAGGGCTGATAGCACTTGTCAGCCCTAGAGCTGATATAACTTTTATATATCGGCACTAGGGCTCATAAGTGAGTGCATTCTTTTGAAAAATAAAATGTATAGAGGGTAATATGTGTTATATACCCTTGGCTGCGCCCTTTTATGCGGGTAACAAATATCTCGATAAACAAAGTTTGTTAGCTTTGATAAAACAATTTTGCTAAAGAAAGACGTATGATTGTAAAACGCAGTGTAGAATGTTTCCAAACAGCTATTCTACCATCCTTTGTTTGTAAGGCAAATTCGCTACATGAGAAATTGTTTTTCAACTAACAATTTTGTGTTTTAACCGACTAGCGAGGCAAATCAGAAGCGCACCGTTTTGACTGTGCAGGAAACTGCGGCCCAAGATAATTGGCACCCTCGATTAATACAACGAATTGCCAAAGGATAACACAACACCATGGTTCTATAATACACGAAACCTGTCATTTTTCAGCTAAAACATTCACAGTTTTAGGTATGGTGAACCGCTATATGTTAGTCCAAGTATATGACGCCAATCCTGAGGCGAGTGGAGGGTCACTGACCTCCACTTTTTGAGTATAAACCTTGGTAGGCGTCAGGGCCGGAGCAGACACCAACAAATTATCCATTTGGGGGCCCAAACCGAAAAGAGCTCCCACCCTAACCGTTTGAAACAAAAACCGCCGAAAACATGCGCCTGAATAATTTCAGTCAAAGTGTAGTTAAAGTTTAGCAAAAAAGCTGACACTCGCACATTTACATTTAACTGTTAAGTTTTAATAATTGCTTTTTGTATTGTTCGCTTTAACAAATTCAGCCGGGATCAACCATTGCTTTTTGGAAAATATGAACATGTCTAAATTACTGAATCAACCCGCCCCCCACATTTGAGAACAGATTGACGCCCACGGCTCCAAGGTTTTCCCATATACCTTGTTTTTATAGTTGATGATCAGCGTTACAAAACCTGCCTCTGCAACATGCTTAATACTTAAAATACATTTAATTGAATTAAGACACTAGATTTATATAAATACAGTTGATCAAAAAGTACTTTTGCCAAATATATATTGCCCAAAATAAAGTCTCAAGGTACTGAAAGGTAAAGTTCGCTAGGCACTAACATTTTAAATTGTGACAACAAACATTTCAAACGTTTGAAAAAAGATCCAATCGAACGTAACCGCAACTAAAAGAGGGGGAGGGTGAGTTGAGGCGAGGCACCGTCCCCTTATAGTTGTGGCTCGCCCAAATACTTTTAGCAACTGGTTCGTGCAGTTTAGCTTGATATTAGTCCTCAGCTGAATGCAGCGTCCGATCTATTTGAGTACCACTAAACCGCCAAAATTTGATTTCTTGATCAATCGGTTTGCTATTAACCTGCAAGAACATAACTCGCTGCTCAAACGTATCGTTTTATTAGCACAACAAGAAAAGAGGTTCCGGTACAACCCTAATACTTTTCAGTCTAAAGTGGAATAGTATGTGGCGGCATAAAATGTCTGATATTACGAAGGAAACCATACACTGTGAAAGATTAAGCAGGAGCATAATTGCTTAGCCGTTTCATTCCCATTAATGTATACAGGCGCCGCTTAGTATTTTGCTATAATATAATAATAGCCATAAGATAGCTTCAATGGTAGTCCGTTTGTTTGTTTCCAAGTGCAGCGTAGAAAGTGATACGCGGATGCTGCACAACAACATGATATAAGCTAAATCATGGATTAACCTAAAATTCTTAATAACAGTTCAAGCGCTAAATCTTCCCGAAACTTTGAAACTGTAGGAAATCAATTTTAAGCCTAATTTCAATATAACAGGTCATTAGAAAAAGAGCACAAGCAAAATACCAAAACGTTTTTTTCTATGAAAACAATGAATTTAAGTTTCAAATGGCCAAAATAAAATCGTGGAATGAGTTTTATTATGTAAGAACTGCATTGCTGCATAATTTATATAGGAAAATTCTTTTTGGAAACATATTACGCTTTCGCTATACACACTGCCTTAAGCATCAGAGTAATAGCTTTAACTTCGCTTTGTTATTAAGCCAAAGATTTCATCTCACATTTCTTAAAGTTGAAGTATTTTTACTTATGATGCATTTTTGAAAATTACCACTTTCTATGTGTTTCTATTTAAACATCTCCTCGCTTATTGATTAAGCAGCAATGTTGACAGGCCTGTAGCCAGTTCACCTTGTTGTGGTGGGGCTAAAAATTTATCAGGATGGTCATACAAAGGTTTTCGACTGACAAGCAAGGTTGAAAAGTTTATTTAGTAGGCCAAAATTTTTCCGGTAAAGAGGTGTTCACCCCCCCTGGCCACCGTGGGCCTACGGGCTTAAATATCTAAATAACATAAGGTTTGCACTACAAATGCTATTAATTTAATTTTCGAAAATTTTTGCCAATACGCGAAGTAAAATGCATTTGGAATCCAACGACAGAAGTCATATCCGAAGTATTTTTCACCTTACGGTTGCTTAGAATTATAGACGAGGGCAAATGTTACACGTATTCTGAACTATTCGAAAAAAGTTTATAGTATTTTTCTGAAATATACTTTAATTAGTTAACGGACTTCGCAACATGTGTGCTGTTGTGTCTATGCTACGATTTTGACACCGCCTCATGTTTCAGCGCTTTTAGTTGCAACTCATTCTCGCGAAAAAACTGCGATAAGCGAAAAAAACGAGTTCAAAAAACCTATAATTGTGTTATCGTTCCAGGCTGTTGATCGCCAGAACGATGTACATGCTGTTGGCTTAAAAATTTGAGTTTAATTGAGCGATCACAGTTCATATGCAAGGTTAACGTTATAGCTGGTGAGCCCGGAACACGTTGTGTTAATAGAACAGTAGCGGGTAACATCTGGCCTGCACGTTATCCTGCTATCAAATTTAAAAAATTTGAGTTGACCGGTATCTCACTGGAATATCATATGATTTTCGACACACCGTCAACATCTTGTGACATGTCCGAAAACGCCTGCATTGTCGTGGTAAGCTATTTTTCAATGTCCGTGAAATATATATCATACAAATTAAATTGGAAAATTGAATTAGGTACTTGCAATTAAAACTGTGTTTTTTTTATGAAAATTTCCGTTGGCAACGCAAACTTTAAAGCTATTTCAGTGTTCGAACATTTTATTCGGTTCACTGTAGTACTTGTATGCAACGATTCCTTGACAGCAGTGGTTCCATAACAATGACATGTCAATTTCAATTTTTTTCGGTATATATACTCGCGATTTATATCACAGTTTTTTCATGTTGACGTAGAGTTGACATGAAAAACGTGTTCCGGGCTGATCAATTATAATGTGAACCCGCAATATGTACAATACTTTAATTTCAAATTATCCGGATCCGTCGCTGACCCAAGTTTGTCATTTAGCCGGGTGAGGTCTGATTCGTTTGTATCTACTGAAAACGAGTGAAGCACGAAAAGTTTTTTAACATTTTTCATAATAAAATAGCCCAAAGTTATGGCTATTTTATACTCGCACTTGAAATAGTTTGGTTTCTGCATTTTAACATTTTAGGCTTTTTTACTACAACGACAACATCAAATAACTCTATAGAAAACTGAAAGCTGCTGCGCTTTAACGCATAAAGTTAGAAAATGGATAGCTGAAGTAAATATAACAGTTTTAACAATAAAATAATATTAGGTCAACTCATCGCGTTTGACCCGGGAAAGAAATCCTTTGGGAGACAAAAGTTGAGCCAACAAAAATACAAACCAAAGATAGTTTTATGAATAAAGTGTAAGGTTCTCATTAGTATGCAGTGTGAACCTAGACACATCGGACAGTCAGCTATTGCGTATACTTCATCGTCAGTGATTTTTTCCCTACAGTTGGCTTAGCGGTAAAAGAAATATTAGAGTTTTCGTTAAAGTGCCCCTGCTATCACTTCACTACTCCGTTTCGAGTAAGAATCTAACAGAAAGCGCTGGTGGCAAAATCAAACCGTTGCATAAAGTTCGAAAAATTTTGCGCTTTGGAGCAATTTAGAATTACAATCTCGTTGACCATGCTTAAAACTACCGATAAGGACCTAGCAGGAAACAGTTTCGAAGTTTTTTAATTTTTGATAATTTAGATAAAAACGATGCACAACAAGGGATGAATATATACACTTTTGCTAAACAATCGTTGCATTTATACACCGCAGAACACATAAACGTTTAGAGGGATCCAAACTTGTATAAAAAAAGTAACTATGGAAATTGAAAACTGACGACCAAAAAACCAGCAAAACCTCAAACGTTTTTCGCAAAATTACCAAACCAAAGAATATATTATGGGAAAAGAAGTAAACAAAAATTTGTATAATCCTAGTGATCAAAGGTCGTGGGAAATACTGCCACCTTAAAAGGCGAACGTGTAACCATTGAACAAAGAGCACTTTACGCCGTTTGGCTGGTGCGTCAAGACTGCGGCTACCTTTCGGTTTTTACCAAAACGAGATTAAATCTCATTTCCGCGTACCTTTGCAAACAATATTGTAATTTTAATGAAAGTTTTTAGGAGATTTCAGGCAGGAAATGTTCAAAACAGAATCGCACATTGAACATATCTTTCATTTAGCGTTGCAAATATAGACAAGAATATAACGGTTGTAGCATTACTGGGCAAAATTTGACTAATTGTACAACACGCTAATTTGTAAACGTTATCGTACTTTCGTTGTGTTGCCAATAAATTACAAATGTATTTTATCCATTAGGATTACCGAGATATCATTAATGACAATTAGCAAAGCTGAGATCCTTACCATACAAATTTTCAATATTTTTATTCATACTAATTTATTTGATCCTGATTCGGCGTCAGCAGCAGAGATGAAAATGGGCAAAGTTATTTTTACAAGTCGCACGCTTTATATACCTACGGAAATTGTATTTTTAGACACGGTCATGCTCGCGCAAAATTGCTTTATCCGCGACACCTTTACCCACAATTAGATTTTGTTCTGTGTCCAGCGAAAATCTTGTCAATTAATTTTACAGTGTATGGCCGCTTGGCCTCGGTTTACGTGACAAAAAGGTTTGCCTTTGCAGCAAAACGTGTTAGTTCAATGCGAACCAATTTGAACACTTGGAAACGAGACTTTGAAAAATATCGGCATCCGCCTAAAATTTGAAACATCCGCATCCGCCTAAAATTTGAAACATCCGCATCCGCCTAAAACTTGAAACATCCGCATCCATAACATCCGTGCTTTATCTGTCAAAAACAATTTGAGTTTTTCTGAATTCATTAACTTTAGTAATTTTGTTTCATAAATAGGGTGTAATGTGTGACCCTTGCTATCTTCTTTAGCAACATTTCAAAAGCTGCAACAAACATACTCAAAGTTGAGTACAAAGTAAATGACCAACGAAGATATAACCAAGTGTGCAGTATGCGGGTTGTGGTTCGAGGCGTAAAGTCAAAACGAAACTGAAATAAACATCGTTGAATTTAAAAACAAGTTAAAAAATATCTTAACAGCATCACGTAGGAAAATCGATTAAACTAATTGGACAGTTGTAACAACTGAGTTTACCAACCGTAACCATCCTAGTGAGCATAGTTGCGGCTTTTCTTTGACGAGTCGCCATGTCACACTGAAATCTGTTTAACGTATTGAAAGTTAATAAATTACGATACAAGTTTAGTATTGTGAAAAGTTAGAACACTGCAATAAATGGTGAGTCAAATTGACTGTCTTCGAAATAGGCTCTACGGGACTGCACAAACTGAGCCAAATATTTAGTCGAATTTGCTTCAGGCGGCGTCGAATTTGACTCAGTTTGTGTAGTCCCGTGGAGCCTATTTCGGAGAGAGTCAATTTGATTCACCATTTTTTGCAGTGAACTGGGAAATGATCTAAATTGTACAACACCGCATTACTGATGTTTTTGAACCTTTCTAAAAATGTCCAGATGCTCAAGTGATTCAGAACGGTTTCTGCAATCAGCCCAATAAATACAATGGTCGCTCGACGATCAATTCTACGAACAGTGGATGATAAATGTTACAAAAGTGTGCAACTGGGTACATTCTGTGTACAAAATAATTTTCCGAGTGCACGTTGAGTTGGTTTAATTCCGGGCAAATTATTTAATTCACTCAGAATGAATAAATTCAATTCAGAAATCTGAGTTCTCAAAGACCTAATTCAGAGCTCAGACTTCTGAGTGGATTAAACTTATTCTGAGTTAAAATCAACTCACTGGTGAGTGCCACAAATATTTTAAGGAGTTGCACACTCTTCTCTAGACTCATTATCGACTCTAGATTCTAACCAAAAGTGGATGAACGCTATTTAGACATTTATATGCAACTGCGCACATTATATGTTTAAAAGTGTGTTCTTAATGCTTAGGCTTATGCTGAGCCGTGTTGAAAATTTAACGACGAAAATAGTTCATTGCACATAAAAAGAATTTCTGAATTTATTCAGAAAAGTATTTTCTGTGGCAAATCTGACAACTTTTTCTCAGATTTAAGACAATTTTTCAAAAAATAACTGCAAAACGTATATTTTCAGAGTTTATTTCAAAGCTTTTCTGAAATTTTTTCTGTTTTAACAGAAACACTTTTCAAGTGCACCTTGCTAGTTATATTTCTTAAATGTGAGAAATTTTTTCTGATATATCAGAAATATTATTTTGAGTGGAAGCTCACAACGTGGTTTTGAAGCAAGCAGGTTAAAAATGTGGTGAGATTTTTATAACAAGAATTTAAAGATCTTGCGTCTTCGGCGTTGTTTGATCAATCTTAAAATATATATGGAAAAATTCAATAAAATTGTGTTTAATAAAACTAAAATAATTCGTAGCAAAAAAGTATCTTGCGAACCGCCGGAACATCCTGAATCCGATAATGAGCCACTTTCAACGGCATACATACACAATAGAAAACATTCGCTAAAAACTGATTTCATTTGTTATATAAGTTGTTTTTGCTAACCCTGAGCAATTACGATGCGTAAGAAACGAGCGCATACTATGAATGATTCCAAAAACATCTTTCTTTGAGAAAAAATAAGGATTTTTTTGCAAAAGCCAAATTAAAGTTTATCGTGTCAACTTCCTGGTTTAATACGTTTCGCTGTTACACAAGAAACGTGTAAAAATTTAACAGATGTGTGCAATGTATGAATTCTACAATTCGTCGCCAGACAGCTTGTCGACTACGACAACTCGTCGACTCGACAACTAGTCGACCCCAACAACTCGTCGATCGACAACCCGTCGACTCCGAGAACTCGTCGACCCGACAACTCGTCCACCCTGACACTCGTCGACCAACGCAACTTATCGTCCATAAAACTCGTCGATCCCAAAAACTCGTCGACCCCGACAAACTGTCGACCATGACAGCTGTCGCCCTGATATCTTTCCGACCCCGTCCACTCGTCTACCGACAACTCGACATCCCATAGTAATTGTGATTGGAGTCAAATCCAAGTTCCCTGCTGCGTTGAATTTTGAGAACTGATCAGAGCCCAAAACTGGAGACAAGTTGTCGGGATCTTGTGGTTTCGGGCGACAAGTTGTCGGGATTGGAAAGATAACAGGGCTTGAGTTGTCACGGTCGACAAGTTGTCGGGGTCGACGAGTTTTTGTAGTCGACGAGTTGTATGGGGATTATCTTTTTGTATCTCGGGTTACCAATTTTAGCAGATGCAAAATTCACCTAAACGATGTTGTGTTCGCAATTTTCGGGAAATATATGTGTATTAATGGCAACATTTAGAATACAATATGCAGTAAGAAGAAAACAGCCTGTAATATATGAAGTATAACAAAAATTATAAATGTGATAATACACAATTGGTAAATTGTAGAAAAATAAGTTAAATTATAGCCCTATTTTTTAAAAATACTCCAATTTAAAAAAACTTTCTATATCGAAAATAGCGGTGAAATCCGGTCAGCAAATATCACACTGAATACCGGATCTAAAATTTCGGTTACACCCTGACAGATTAATAAATATATAAATATATCAGAATACAACGGAATTTCAATTCAGTGAAAAAATTACTGAGCAAACTATGAAATAAAACCTATTTGGTTTTACCATTAAAAGTTACCCAAACCATAAAACGTTCAAAATCTAAAAAATTATTTCGTGTCGATTCCAGTTTCGCCAAAAAAGTCAATTCCGAATCCGATTCCAGTTTCAGACTTTAAACCAAATCATTGGAAGCAGAGACAGTATGGTATCAGTGCTGTTGTTGCGTATGGCTTTTGTATCGCGTGTGTTGATTCGACACTTTTCGAAATTGCCATCTTGAGTATAAGTTCAGTAGGATTAAAGCGCAACCACTGCAGGAATATGAAACTGCCCAAATGTCTGTTAAATCCCGAGGCGCCTGTAATTTTTTATGACATGATATTTTGCATAACATTGCATGAATGATTTTCTAAAAACAGAGCAAGGTGTCTATACTGCAAAATTATCGAAATTGCAGATGGCTTCGCTCCCGAGGTTTCTTCCATCGTTATATAGGGCCCCAGCAGGTACGAGCACAAATATCTGAAAACAACAAGAGTGTTTACGTAAACATTCCAATTACCTGTGACGCATACATGAAACGACCCGTGTATAGAACAAGGCTGGAAAGTTTTTCTGTGGAGCTGTAGGTAATAGAGTGAGCTTACGTTTTAATAGACTAACTTTCTTGCTTCGGCTTTAGCTTAGGCTTAAGAATAGGCTCATCGTAACACTTAGGCTTAGGCTTAGGTTCAGACTTAGACTTTGGAATACGCCTATACTACTGTTCCGGCACTGTTCTCATGTGCCGATGAAAGATTGCGCATTTCAGACTAATTATTAGGTACGGATTTTTTGGTGTTTATCTTCATGAAAAAGCAAGCCATCTGATCTGTTGCCCTCAGCAATATTTTCCGTCATAATTGTAAGGTTTTCTTGCAATACCCTGAATTTGAAAACAGTGAGGTATTTTATTTGAAATCAAAAATTGATCAGTATACCAATTGTCTTGTCAGACATCTGTGCTTGCTGTTGGTGACATCAACTCGACAAAAGGCTTTTATTGTAATTGGCACCTTTTCGTTTTGATATTACGAAAGTAAAAAACATTTTATATAATATGTGACATGCAAAAACAAAACTAGATGCTGTCAATATTCTGTTAATCGCTTATATACTCACACGTTTTGCGTTTGGTTTTATGCAGTTTGCAAATATTTCTACTGTATATCAGGAAACAACCGGAGGTCTGCCTCCGAACTTGGCTCCGGCAGAAAATCGGCCTCCGGCTCCGGCTCCGGTAGAATTTTTGCCGGAAGTTCCGGCAATTTCGGTAGTAAAATTTTGGCAGAATTTAACAATATTTATCTGTTTAGTGCGTTTTCGCTTTACTTCTGTCACAATTTTCAGAAAAGAATTTCCCAATTTTCCCAGAAATTAACATCAAACCAGACAACTTAACAACATAGTGCAGATATTGTCTAAAATTAACTTGCCATCATTTTTACTACATAATTTCGCCTCATCTCCGGCTCCGGCAAGTTTCGTTGAACTGCGGCTCCGGCTCCAGCTCCGGTATTTTTTTACCTCCGGGTGCATCCTGCTGTATATACTATATTTTATTTTGGCGAAATCCATATATATTGTACTATTGTTTCTCAATTCAAATTTCACCCCTTGGCTTAAGTTTTTGTCACCTCCTTCGGGCGGCGACTCTGTTTAAGTATGGGAAAACTTAAGAAAAATACAAGTTGTAAAAATAGGTAAGAATGTTTTTGAACATTGCAATATAAATTGCAGAAAATTTTTTCTGCAAATAAAAATTAGATTTATCTTCGCAAATAACGGAGCGATACTGGAAGTCGCTAATTTCTCCGACAGAAAATTGTATTCCAGAAACTTTCTTTTTTATGAAAGTTGTGTTGTAATGACTTGTAGTTTTGGAGCATCTATGGAAGCTCAGTACCTCGATTTTCCAATTTCTCAAAAAGAAATACAAAATTTTACCGCTCTTTATATACTTATTGGTAAAAGAAAACTCCACGTTATTTTAAGTTATTTCCTGCCAGGTAGCTGTACCTAGATTATATGCACAAATTTTAGGTAGAAAAGTATATGTCATAACGTTTTAACGTTTTGCGTTATTCTAAAAGAACTTTCCAGCAGGGTGCAATCAATTTCTACCTTGCTGTCCCAGCAACATTTCGAAATTGAATTGTATGCTGCAGTGTAACAGGACAGTAAAAAATGGAAACGGATAGTGATCACAATAACGGAAACGGAAAGCAGAAATTAAAGTGTACCAGTTTCAAAAATGTTTTATTTTCTGCCAGCATCATTGAGGCGCGCAGAAATTTATCGGCCTTTCATAAAATTTAAAGATAAAATGGCGGATGCATCGAAATTTTTTAAGATTTTGGATTTCGTAATTTTTATTTCATTTTGAACAAATTCAACATATCTAACTGAAAATTTGCGAGATGTATACACTGCAAGAAACGGTGAGTCAAATTGACTTAGTCCGAAATAGGCGTTTTCTGACTACACAAACTGAGTCAAAATTCGACTCCGCCAGAGACAAATTGAGTCGAATTTGACTCTGGCGGAGTCGAAGTTTGACTCAGTTTTTGTAGTCAAGAAAAGCCTATTTCGGAGAGAGTCAATTTGACTCTCCACTTGATGCAATGGACGCCATCAATAATTAATTTTAACTCTAAAATGTTAGAATTTCCGTTATTTTGATCACGGATAATGCAAACGGACATCTATATGGACATCTATTTTTACTCTGTAAGTGATATATAATTTGCACCCTGAAATGGTTAGTTGAATAAGGTAAGAAGTTGGTATATACTCAATGAAGCGGAGCATTTATGCAGCACGATGCGTTGATGTATTACAGAACCAAAAATGGTCTCTCAAGTAAAAGTATTGATTTACCTTACTTAGCATAGCATATTAATAGTGCTATAAATTCTTCTTCTAGAATAGAACTCAAGTTAATATATACTTCTCATGTCATGCTGACCAATGTTTTAAAGCTTGTGTGTATTTAGAAATACAGCAATTATGTTGCAGCAAATGCTCAACTTAAAATCAAATATGTGAAACTGCTGTGACACACCAACGCACGGAATATGCTTTCTTGACATGTGGTGACCTTAAAATGCCTATTAGACAGACATCGTGTTCATTTTTAGTTTCACCCAAAACATAAGCACATTATTTTCATTTTTCAAACGTTTACGTTTAGTTTTCCGCCAACAATAAACGATCTGAAAGCTGAGTAGCACTTAAACCTAAGATTCAAAATGAGCGTACATAAATCTGACAAAATAAATTTACCTGAATAGAAAGTTTTTATACGCAACATGCATATGCGAGAAAATATGAAACTTGTTCACACTGCAAAAAGT
>JASANG010003731.1:0-22358 GCA_030248215.1 Enoplolaimus lenunculus
TAGGGTTTTAAAAGGTTAACTTATTCTCTCATTACAATAGCTTTACGCTCATAGGCATACTTTCGTTGTCAGAAATATGGTTGATGCCTCGTTTAGATTTGAACGGTAAATTTCGTATATTAATTTTTCTTTATTTAAAATCTTAATGATATTGTATGAAATGTAAGGAGGACAGAACCTTAACAGACTCAGTGAACTCGAGCACGGATTTTTCTCACATCAACTCTTAACCCCCTTTCACACATGCATGTTTTTGCAGCGAGAACTCACAGCTGCACAGGGTTGTTGGCCGGAAAAAATAACGCAGAGATGGGGTTTTTTTCCCTTTTCGCCCTTCTCCCCGGGGGGGAGGCGAGAATGGACAAAATGAAAAAATATTAAACGATTCTTAAACACAATTTGCAACAAAATATGATATAATATAACGTTTCCAAACGACATGTATATAATTCATTTTCATGCAACACATTAACAGTGAACGTGTGTGCAATTTCACCAGGACACATTATATGTCCGGTAAGAGCGAAAATTGCAGCATATAAGTATATAAATGGATTTCAGAATTGAAGCTTTGCCACGAGATTCAATGCGAAACTAGATATATTATCTTGTTCGGTTCACTTACCAGGTTTTGTCGACAGTGGAGCCAAAGTTAGGGAGCTCAAAATTGAAAGCTTGCATTACCGTATGATTTGACACAAGAATACGTCTAGCTGCAACCTAGTTTTGCTCGCGAGGTTGCAGCAATTAAGAGGCTTTGATGTCAGAAAAAAGTCCAAAAGTGTCTTGGGATTTAATATATACTTACAAAAAACAAGTGTGACTTTTTTAGATCGCTCCACTCATACGTTTTTGATGTTCTGATGACCTCCTCCGATTATTCCACGTCAAAACTTAAACTTTTAAAAAATTTGAATTTTAAGGTCCCAAATTTCACTATTGGACTCAATATTTTTAATCGAAATATTATGCAAATTATATACCAGTTGACACAGGTTACGGAGCTAAGACGAATATCGTTAAATGTTTCCCAATCAGACGTCTGGCTAACGAGTCAGTGATATATAATTTGTACACCTTATCGAAAAAAAATTTGGGTCCCGAGGGGCTTGTCGGTATATGTGCACGTAAGTGTATGTAAAGCAAATGTTGCCATGCCTGTGCACATATACCCGTATAAGAAGTTGTTGCAATGACTGCGTGGTGTAGTGGTTGCATGCTTGGCTCGAGCACAAGAGGGCCGAGGTTCGATTCCCGGCGTGGTCATTAACTTTGGGCAGAACTTCAAAAAGGGGTCGTGCAGACCGTATAGTACCAACAGGGCTGAACTTGTGTCCTTAAAAATCGAATTTTTTAAAAATTCAGATTTGGGCTTGGAATGATCAGGGGATGTCATTAAGCTCAAATATGCGAAAAGTTTCAAAATGCAAGCATTTTTGAACAAATTCCGGCTACGGGTGGGATAACCGATCACTTAGCCAAAGAACGAATTTTTTCCATTTTTTCCATTTTTTTCCGGTCATAATTTTTTCAGGAAAAAACAACCCTGCAGCTGCATCTTGCACGAAATGCATGCAGTTGCAAGTATTTTAAAG
Organism: Enoplolaimus lenunculus; assembly: GCA_030248215.1. Taxonomy (NCBI): domain Eukaryota; kingdom Metazoa; phylum Nematoda; class Enoplea; order Enoplida; family Thoracostomopsidae; genus Enoplolaimus; species Enoplolaimus lenunculus. Next base: position 1,596 of record JASANG010003731.1, read on the forward strand.
GAACATGCCGATTGACCAATAAGACTGCAGGTGCAAGAATTTTAAGCGACTAGTAAGTGCGTTCACAGGTGCTAAAATAAAGTGGCATGAATTTCAGTGATTAATTTGCAACTGCAAGAACTTTAATGTGGCATTGTGACCAAACATGTACGTGCGAATACGGTGTTAAGTTTCATGATTGCAGAAAATGACACACGGCTAACATTTTAGTATAATTGCAATGCATGCCAATCATTCTCATAGTAAAACAGATGAAAGCTTTTAAAATATTGTTTACAATAAAACTAATCAAACGTGTAGCAAATGATGTTAAGTAAAAATTAGCATTTTCATGAAATCATAAAAATAATTGCAAAAAAACTCAAAAATTTAAATACAAAGCGAATCCGATTTGACGTTCAGTTGTTACAGATATTCAAGGTATAACACAAGGAATTTGAAGCCTAAAGTCGACTTAAATCAGAAAATTAAACGGTTTTTAGCTTTAGCGGTACAGATCAAATGCGAAAAATTCACATTTTCAACGGTGACATCGAATCGACATAGGACAAACCAGTTTGTTTTTTCCGAAATAATTATGACCGGGAAAAAATGAATAATTTTCTTGCATTTTTCCGGAAAAAATGGAAAAAATGGAAAAAAATTCATTCTTGCTTGCATTTTAAAACTTTTTAATTATTTTAGCTTCTGATGTCATCCTCTGATCATTTAAAAATTCGTTTTTTAAGGCCACAAGTTCAGCCACTTGGGACCCAATAATTTTTTTCGAAAAGGGACGCCGTTTGCAGAGATGAGTCGAGTGTTATTAAACTTTCGGTAATGAGAAGACTGCTTAACGAGTTGTTCACGGTTCGGTGCCAAATTTAGTTATTTGACAATATCTCATTAGCTAGACGTCTGCTTGTGAGAACATTTAACAATATTCGTCTTAGCTGCGCAACCTGTGTTTAATAATATATAATTTGTCTGATTTTTCGCCAAAAAAATCTTGGGTCCAATGCGAAACTTGTACATTAAAAATTCGAATTGTTTGAAAGTTTAAGTTTGGGCGTGAAATAATCGGGGGAGGTTATCAGAACAACAAAAGCTCACGAGTGGAGTGCGCTAAAGAAGTCACACTTGTTTTTGTAAGTGCATATTAAATCCCAACACACTTTGGGGTTTTTCTGGCATCAAAGCCTATCAATTGCTGCAGCCTTGCGAGCAAAGCGAGGTTGAAGCTAGACGTATTCGTGTATTAATTAATACGGTAAACAACCCGGGAACAAATCTTAACGCGGCTGCCCCGGTTATAATGCGAATTCTGCGCAACTTTCAGCTCTAGCTCCTATATTTTTCACCTCTGATTGCACCGTGGTACCCCAGTAACTAGGTATAAACACAGTAGCAAAACAAAAATACCATAGCTTTTGTCAAAAACGCTGTCGCGGTGCAAACGTTTACGAAGTTAAAATTGCTCGTTAGCGGCTCACAATTTATTTTCTTAGCCAAATAGTTAGAAAACGGCCAATGTTACTTTAAGGGGCGTAACCGTAGATTAAGCGTATTCCTAAGACTTAAGTCTAAGCCTAAGCGTTGCAAAAAATGTGTTCCTAGCCAAAACCTAAGCCTAAACCTAAGCAAAAAATGTCATCTAGAATCTAAACCTACTCTTTTATAGACCCACCAAAAACCTGGACGCCACTTAAAGTAACATGGGCCAAAAAACTATGACGCGGAATTATACAACAGATAAAATATTGAAAAACCTTATTGATTCTGTATTTAGTTGAAATAGTAACAGAAATCATTAAAGACACTGCGTCACTATCTGATGATAAATGTTTGTACAGCGAAAAATATATCCTAAAATAGAAACTAATTTTCTAAGCCAACGCAAAACTTCAAACTCGCTGAAAGTCAAAATATATTGGAAAAGTCATTCAAAGGCAGCATATGATCATATCCAACGTTCAAATTATACCAAACGAACGTTTTAAGCTGCGGGGTTTCGATCAGGTTTCGCAGCAAATGAATTCGTTAACAGACGGCTGCTTACAACGATTGAGATTCCAGAATGTTCCTTTTTTTCGGTTATTGCAAAATTTACATATTCGTATATACTCTGAATCATTAGTTGGATTTCTTTTTGATTTTTACTAGTATAAAGAATACTAGTAAACGTAGTTGCACACATGTACATCTGGACTAAGGCTTCAACGGTCCAACGCTAAATTGTTGCCTGGGCACCTCAAAGTGAACCAAATTATAAAACTGCTTTTTAAAAAGCTATAGTGCTTTGCAGAGATGTAAAAGACATTCGACACAATAGGCATTGTCAATGCACACAGCCTTTTAATTTGCATACGTAACGTAAACAAAAATCTTTTGGAACGCTAACCAAAATAAGTACGTATGTGGGACATTCCAGCTTTAACATGCAATATATAGATATTGAAAAAATCTTTTATGTGAATAAATCTGAAAAGAAACAAAGTGCGATAAACGTTGGTGCACTGCGCATTTATTGCGCGCACACAGTTTGCAATCAGTTGCTCATAGTACACTCTATGCAGAAGCGGGTTGGCAGTACTTTTTGCACTTTTAATTTTGTTCAATGGATTATAAGACAGCTCAACAATGATATTCATTCAAAAAATGTTTCTCGTTTTCACATTAAGTGCAAAATAATAAAACGATATTTGCAATCAAATTTTTACTGCTAATGGCTTTGTATGATAATTTTAAGCAAATGTGATGATGAATCTACGACAATTCGTCGACCGACAACTTTTCGCTCAACAGTGTCCTAAACCTTTTGAACTAAATCATACGGACACGGTAGTCTAAGCGTAATTTTGTACGTAAACCGAAGCGTAAACCTAATCCTAAAAATAATAATAGGTACCGAATTGTTACGACGATGAAATCTTGACTTACAAGTTGCTGAGCGTCGAGTTGCGGGGCGACGAGTTGTCGGGCGATGAATTGTGATTCCGAATATAACATTTATATATTTTAGAAATAAACATTTTATGTGAATATATCTAAAATGAATGGGTGCGCGATAAGTGTTATTTTGGTAACGTACGGATTGGTACTGCTGTTCGTATCATCGGTTAACGCTAAAATGTGCCAAGACCAATTTTTAAGTTGTGATTTTTTGTCAAAATTGACTCATTTGTGCCAAAAACGAAAAGTTGCGTCTCATTGTGCAAAGTCGTGCGGTGTCTGCAGTGCAGAATTTGCAAGTGGGTCAAACTCAGCATTGACAGTTGTTTACAAATGCAGTATTTTGCAAGAACTGAAATATTGAATTTGTAATTTCAACCGCGGTTGTGGGCTCAAAGTTTGTAGCAAAAGGCAAAAAATATATTCAATTTTTAGTTACTCCCACACAAAACATTTCAGTACCATTTTCAATGGTCACTCTAGAATGAACGTTCTAAAATATCACGTATTAGTATGTGGTGTAGTAGGGGCACACATTTTTTTAAACTCGAAGCGCTGCCACCCCATGATCTTGCCGCAATTTCAAATTACCCTAAGCAGAATAGGGAGGTCATAAAGTGATTTTCATACTCAAACAGCATCCTTTACAAATTTCAGCTATTCCATAGTAATGATTTGGTTTGTTTAACTTTCCATACTGGTTAGTGTTTCTTAACGATTTAAAAAATTCAACTTTAAAACCGAATAAATACTTTTTTCATCAAAACTGGCTTTCTGCCAATTTCGGTTCATCTAAAAAACATCGTAGTCGGGGTTGTTTTAAATTGTTCGTTGATTTTAGAAAGCTTTGAAGCATTTCGGTTCCGTTATAAACCTCTACTATTATTTTACAATGCTAAAAAATAATCTTATCATTAAATTGTCGCTTAACACATTTTTTGTTAAAAACATTTGAGCCGACTATTGAGCCAGTATGTTAATTTGTGGCACGTCCATAAACGGCGTCACTCAAACATCGCCGAGAATTCGCCAAATTTATTTTAAAAACCTATATTTTAGTCGTTTTTTCGGTTCCGGTTTCGACCAACTTAATTTTCTCGGTAGACCACTGAGATTAGTATACGTTACTACACTATTTAGTCGCTTCAATGTTTGCTTGTATTTAATTTATAATTGTAGCTGAATTCATGACGCCAAAATCACGAGTAAAACGTGCATCAAATCCATACGGCGGCGGTCATTCCGGCTACGGCGGTGGCATTGATTTTGGAATTGATCTAGGCATTTTCGATCAATTGATTGGTTATCAATTTGCGGAACCGATTCAAATATTGTCATTGTACGATATGATGCTATTGGGAAATCCAAATTTTTTAAACAATCTACCATTGATATTGCTTATGGTCAGTCTTTTCAATGACAATTCTGGAGATTACGGTGGCTATGTCGGAAACGGTTATGATGGGGGTTATGGTGGGGGGCATGGTGGTGGGTATCCTCCGCCATCGAATGGATACGGAGGGGGTAATGGTGGAGGGCATGATGTAGGGTATCCTCCGGCATCGAATGGATACAGAGGGGGTAATGGTGGAGGGCATGGTGTAGGGTATCCTCCGGCATCGAACGGATACAACGGGGGTTATGGTACTGACGGTAATGGGTACAACGAGGGTATTAATGATTTGAACGACAGCGGATATTCTAACGTAAATGGTATAACACAGAATGGAATTTCATCCGAAACTGCTAGTGCTGAAAATGACGGTTCATCTAACTGGGACAGCAGCAATGGTGCGGCAAGCAAAGTGTCAAACAATGAATTAAGAGTGAATGACTATTTGCGACAATATGAACAATATATAAACTCGATACGTCATCCGGATCTCAATCAGTGATAAACTGTTGCGCAGGAGGGTTTTTGGTATTTTAAGGTGTTCTTACCTCCCAGGCTATGCTTCGTTCCAGTAGCAGAGAGGAATCCGTTTCGAACTGACACTAATGCGGGGTTCGCGTTATAACTGGGGCAGCTTGGAACACGTTTTTTCCAAGTAGATTCGACGTCAACATAAAATTTTGTGATCCGAATAGCGGTTATGTAGACAAAATGTGAATGTCACATGACATTGACTTACAAATCACTGATCTCACGCGATCATCGTATACAAGTAGCAATTTGTCATATGATACTGCCAGACATTTTTGCGAATATCATATGATATTCCTAAATTCCACTAAATATCATATGATATTATGCAGGACAATGGAATTTGTGCGCGCTTATACAACAGTGAAACGTCGGATAATGCAGCATTAAAAGATTTCGAAAGTTGAATTAGCTTCTAAGTTTTTGTTTCTCGCTGAATTTTTTCCAAAATATACCTACTCCTAAGTACGAATAATTCAAATTTCAATTTCTGGTATCATATGACATTCTACAGGACAATCAAAGGTAGTTTACCACAACTTTGCAGACATTTTCACATATCATATGATACTCGCAGAGAATATTTGGAATATCATATGATATTGCAGTACAAACTGTAGATGTCACATCAGGATAGCAGACAATTCAAATTTTTTGAGTCTCATAGCGGATAAACGGTCAGACAAAAGTTACCAGCTATAGCCATAGGGACAAAACGTGTTCCATGCTGCCCCAGTTATAACGTGAACACCGCATAAACCAAAAATTTGTATTTCGTAAAAGATACAAATTCGCGTTTTGCTTCTCTTCGATAAACTGCAGTCCAGCCACTATAAATGAAACAGATTCCTAAGTCAAAGCGTTCAAAATAGTGTAAGCAAGCCTAAGCCTAAGTTAAATTATGCTCTAAAATATCGCGTCTTTTCTGTTGTCCTTCCTCCAACCTGGAGTTTGCCCAAAAACATTGGATTTTGAAAATTTTTGCATATTTGAGGTTCTCATGACCTCCGGTGATCATTGCATGCCCAAAGTTAAATTTTTGAAAAATTTGATTTTTTAAATTCCTGAGGTTCGCCTTGAAAGTTGTGACACAAAATTATTTTGTCAAAAGTTAGATTAGTTACATGGCATTCGACGCAACTTGCAACGCTGAGTTGAGTGATGGTAAATTTTCCACAAGTTGTGGTCAAATAATTGATTTGGCGCCGTCCCAAAATGTTGGAAGCGCAATAAATCAGGTATTTGATGACGTCTAATTGCGGAAAATTTAACGCCATTGGACTCAGCTTCGCAAACTGCATCGAATAGTATATCATTTGTCAAACTTTATGAGAATTTTTTTGGGTTCCATAAGAGAATTTTGAGGCCTTAAAAATCGAAAAAATTCAAATTTAGGCATTGAACGATCAGGGAAGGCCATGAGAACCTCAAATATGCACAAATGTTCAAAATCCAACCATTTTTGGAATAAACCGAAAAGACCCCTAAAATGTGAACGGGACGGAATAAAAAGTAACATTGGTCATATATTCTATCGTTGTTTTCGTGTACACCTTCCGATGCCATATCACGCTCGCAGACAGCTCAACATCCTACGGCACTCCAACAGTTGAGATAACTTACAAACGCCGCAAAAAGTTTTTTAGGATGAGCCAATATTTTGACAGTGTTCTAAACAAATAATTATTAAAGAATTATACAGGTATCAGTGATAATTTTAATTTTTTTAAAAATTAACCATATCTGCGCGAAATTTAAATTCGGTTAGTTGTATCCTCAACTGTATGTAGCTGCGGCACCTCCTGCCAGCTAGTAATACGTCCTTTAATCGAATGCACTACACAAGTTTACTAGTCTTAATCTACCCCATGGTAGCGTAAATCGAATGCAATTAATGAGAGTGGTAGATTCCAGTGAACAACTGGAAGTCTGGCTCCGGATTAGTAGTATCGGGCAAAAATCCCGCATCGGTACCGGCTCAGCTACCCCATATAAATTTACCGGATACAGGATATTTACGGTTGTGATCTCGAATACCATAAAACTGTTATAGGTTAATTATTTAAAACAGCGTACAAATTTAAATTCTAGAGCGAAAATTGCAGCATTTGAATATTTGAATGGATTTCAGAATTGAAGTTTTGCCACTAGATTCAATGCAAAACTACATACGCATCTTGTTCGGTTCACTTACCAGGTTTCATCGACAGTGGGGCCAAAGTTAGGGCGCTCAAAATTTAAAGCTTGTTTTTACCGCATGATTTGGCACAAGAATACGTCTAGCTTCAATCTCGCTTTATTCGCGAGGTTGCAGCAATTGAGAGGCTTTGATGTTAAAAAACCCATAAGTGTCTTGGGATTTAATATATACTTACAAAAAACAAGTATAACTTCTTTAGCTCGCTCCACTAATGAGTTTCTGATGTTCTGATACCTCTCCGATTATTCCATGCCAAAACTTAAATTTTTTAAAAATTGAAATTTTAAGGTCTCCAATTCCTCCATTGGACTCAAAATGTGTTTGCCGAAAAATTATACAAATTATATACCATTGGACACAGGTTTACGAAGCTAAGACGAATATTGTTAAATGTTTCCCAATCAGAGATTTGGCTAACGAGCCATGTGATATATAATTTGTCCATGTTTATCGAAACAAATTTTTGGGTTCCAAGGGGCTGAACTTGTGGCTTTAAAATCGAATTTTTCAAAAATTCAGATTTGGGCTTAGAATGATCAGGACATGTCATCAGAAGCTCAAATATGCATTAAGTTTCAAAATGCAATCATTTTTGGGCAAACACCTGCTAAGGGTGGGATGACCGATCACTCAGACAGAAAATGAATTTTTTTCCATTTTTTTCCGTTTTTCCGGAAAAAACGGAATAAAAATTCATTTTTTGCGGTCATTATTTTTTCCAGAAAAAAAAAACAATCGTGGCTGAAAGAATTTCGCATTGCGGCGCTACTTAGACGTGAACTATAATACACATATCAAACGTGGACCTAAAAAATCTGTGTATACATCTGTTTACCCCACCACCGGTCCGCCCTTCCCCCAACAAAATTAGTACCATGAATTGAAGTTGTATACCAAAATGGGCTACGATTATATTGGCCGCTTCGTTCGCATTGTGAAATTTACAGCATTTATATCGTTATTTTTGCATTTGGTCACATAAGACTGTCGGTAAACTCTGCGTTGAGAAGGCCCACATTTAAACGCCAATATTCGACCGGATATTAATAATTTAACAAGTACCAAAACAGTGGTGGATAGTGCGTTTTTACAGGAACCGGAGGTTTGCCGGATATAGAATTTAAATTTGTACGCTGTTTTAAATAATTAACCTATAACAGTTTTATGGTATTCGAGATCACAACCGTAAATATCCTGTATCCGGTAAATTTATATGGGGTAGCTGAGCCGGTACCGATGCGGGATTTTTGCCCGATCCTACTAATCCGGAGCCAGATTTCCAGTTGTTCACTGGAATCTACCGCTCTTTTATTAGGACAATACGTACACATCCTTATTGTTTATTACGTCATCCCTTGCGATTCCCCCCAATCATACTTTGCATCCGACGTCGCTGTGTACCACTTTATCATATGTTGATGGTGTTGCAAACATTCCAACCACATTGAATTTTGCCGATTTTCTGTTCACAAATAACTAAATCTGTTCAACTTAGCTCCGCAAGCTGTGTCGAATGATGTAAAATTTGTTGCAATTCTCGGAACTCCTTAAAAACATAAAAATAAAATTTTCCAAAAATTTAAATTTTGGTGTAACATGATTACAGGAGAATATGAAAAGCTCAAATATGCAAAAAAACGTTTTCAAAACGAACCATTTTTGTGAGCGAACGCCGACTGTAGAAATAACCAAAACTGTACCAGCTAAACCGGTCCGATATGATGGTGTCCCATACTGGCAGTTGCCTCAGGATCGCGAGTACCCAATTCCGTATCAGCTGGATTCCCAGCAGAAATAGCGGTTTTATAGTTTCTCTAGTACAGGGCATTTCAATTGAATGAGCGTGCGTTCCTAAATTTTCTCTAATATCTACTCGACCAAGCCTGGTCTATGCATAAAGGTAGTAAACTGAAAATTTTTCGCTCAAACACTCGGGAACATATGTGTTTTATGACAAATAAAGCTACTGTGCGTATTTTTACCGCTTTTAGGTGCTTTTCATTCGTTGTTACCGCCTTCGGGCGGTGACGCCTGTTTTCGCTACCGGCTTTAGATTAAAGCTGTATGTAACGAAAATGCGTTAGAATATTGAAAAGAGTCCGTGAGCTGATAGAGTTCCTAAACCCTAATTAAAGTCCGCAAATGTCAATTATTTCTAATTGTAGTCCATATATAACTCGAGGAGCAACCAAAGTTGAGTTCGAAACTTTGAAGCAAACATAACTTTTGGAAGTACACCTTGCATTATCGCTCAGGCTTTTTATACAAGACAAGTAAACGTTTAATTCAACGGATAGTTGCAATACCGGATATATTTAAGGAAGAAGCGTGGCGGAGGGCGGGTTAAAAATAAATAACAATCCGCAAAACCGAACCAAATAACAGGGAGATACGCTCTGGACAGGCCAAATATATATCAGCCCCTCTTATTCGGGTCACTAGTCTCTAAAAGTTTAAACTAACTTGATTTAGGCTTTAGCAAATTCACCAGTATTAAACTAACTTTCTAGAGTAACTAAACTAACTGGTGGGTTTACGCTTAAACTGATTTAAAATCTTACTCATTTTCAGTCTAAGCTAAACTTAAAGAACTCTTAGATACACTGCTGTACTTGTTACTTAAACTAGAAATAAGTTTACTTAAACATGTGTTAAACTTTAGAACATTTTAGTTTAAGCAAAACTTAAAATTCTAGTTTAATTAGTCCGTCCAGCCATTTAAATTTTACTAAAACTAATATTTCAGTTTAGTTAAGCTATAGTTTAAGTTTAACTTTTTGGAGAGTAGCATTGACGGTCCCTGAAACGGTGGTGACGAAACAGGTTACACCGGTATATACTCAGCTCCTGCATCATCATTTCAGACCGCTGTTCGCGTTCGCGTGCTCCGGATGCGCAGGTGCTGAGAGTGACAGAGCAGGAGCTATTATACCTCGGGTACAAGCGGTTAGCCTTACAGTTAGCTTAGTTATCATATTTAGGAATCAACACCAAGGGATTCAGCTGTTATAAATATACACAATTTATTTGGAAATATATTAAATTATATGTAAAGTAAATTTCACCGACATACAACCCAATGTGGCTGGCGGCTCGCGGTGATATGACAGAGTTGACTTCGACTGAGAGTACCGGATTGAATTTTAAATTACTTGATCCAGCGAAAAATCAAATTTCCAAGCGACCACAAGTGTTTGATGATAAATACATATTTAAGAAACAGCCTTCGTATTAAAAATAAGTGTATTTGGTGCGTAAGGTTAAGCTTACCGAAACCTAAACAGTAAAAACTAACAACAGCTGATAACTTTGGCTTTTCAAATTTCAAACGAGTATTTTTGAGACTGATTAAGCAGTGTAAAAGTATATGATAACAAATTTAAGAGTCTGGGTCGAATGCATAAACAACAGTTAAGTATTCAGGAGTTAGGCCGGTGCCCAATGTAATTGTGTTGCTACGTCGCAGTGATGACCATATTTTGAATATATATGCCACGCATATCACCTGTTGATAAAAGGTTACGTAAACTTTTGAACAATTTTCGTTGTGGATATCAAGGTTCCACATACATTAATTGCATTCGATTTACGCTACCATGGGGTAGATTAAGACTAGTAAACTTGTGTAGTGCATTCGATTAAAGAACGTATTACTAGCTGGCAGGAGGTGCCGCAGCTACATACAGTTGAGGATACAACTAACCGAATTTAAATTTCGCGCAGATATGGTTAATTTTTAAAAAAAAATTAAAATTATCACTGATACCTGTATAATTCTTTAATAATTATTTGTTAAGAACACTGTCAAAATATTGGCTCATCCTAAAAAACTTTTTGCGGCGTTTGTAAGTTATCTCAACTGTTGGAGTGCCGTAGGATGTTGAGCTGTCTGCGAGCGTGATATGGCATCGGAAGGTGTACACGAAAACAACGATAGAATATATGACCAATGTTACTTTTTATTCCGTCCCGTTCACATTTTAGGGGTCTTTTCGGTTTATTCCAAAAATGGTTGGATTTTGAACATTTGTGCATATTTGAGGTTCTCATGGCCTTCCCTGATCGTTCAATGCCTAAATTTGAATTTTTTCGATTTTTAAGGCCTCAAAATTCTCTTATGGAACCCAAAAAAATTCTCATAAAGTTTGACAAATGATATACTATTCGATGCAGTTTGCGAAGCTGAGTCCAATGGCGTTAAATTTTCCGCAATTAGACGTCATCAAATACCTGATTTATTGCGCTTCCAACATTTTGGGACGGCGCCAAATCAATTATTTGACCACAACTTGTGGAAAATTTACCATCACTCAACTCAGCGTTGCAAGTTGCGTCGAATGCCATGTAACTAATCTAACTTTTGACAAAATAATTTTGTGTCACAACTTTCAAGGCGAACCTCAGGAATTTAAAAAATCAAATTTTTCAAAAATTTAACTTTGGGCATGCAATGATCACCGGAGGTCATGAGAACCTCAAATATGCAAAAATTTTCAAAATCCAATGTTTTTTGGGCAAACTCCAGGTTGGAGAAAGGACAACCGAAAAGACGCGATATTTTAGAGCATAATTTAACTTAGGCTTAGGCTTGCTTACACTATTTTGAACGCTTTGACTTAGGAATCTGTTTCATTTATAGTGGCTGGACTGCAGTTTATCGAAGAGAAGCAAAACGCGAATTTGTATCTTTTACGAAATACAAATTTTTGGTTTATGCGGTGTTCACGTTATAACTGGGGCAGCATGGAACACGTTTTGTCCCTATGGCTATAGCTGGTAACTTTTGTCTGACCGTTTATCCGCTATGAGGCTCAAAAAATTTGAATTGTCTGCTATCCTGATGTGACATCTACAGTTTGTACTGCAATATCATATGATATTCCAAATATTCTCTGCGAGTATCATATGATATGTGAAAATGTCTGCAAAGTTGTGGTAAACTACCTTTGATTGTCCTGTAGAATGTCATATGATACCAGAAATTGAAATTTGAATTATTCGTACTTAGGAGTATATTTTGGATAAAATTCAGCGAGAAACAAAAACTTAGAAGCTAATTCAACTTTCGAAATCTTTTAATGCTGCATTATCCGACGTTTCACTGTTGTATAAGCGCGCACAAATTCCATTGTCCTGCATAATATCATATGATATTTAGTGGAATTTAGGAATATCATATGATATTCGCAAAAATGTCTGGCAGTATCATATGACAAATTGCTACTTGTATACGATGATCGCGTGAGATCAGTGATTTGTAAGTCAATGTCATGTGACATTCACATTTTGTCTACATAACCGCTATTCGGATCACAAAATTTTATGTTGACGTCGAATCTACTTGGAAAAAACGTGTTCCAAGCTGCCCCAGTTATAACGCGAACCCCGCATTAGTGTCAGTTCGAAACGGATTCCTCTCTGCTACTGGAACGAAGCATAGCCTGGGAGGTAAGAACACCTTAAAATACCAAAAACCCTCCTGCGCAACAGTTTATCACTGATTGAGATCCGGATGACGTATCGAGTTTATATATTGTTCATATTGTCGCAAATAGTCATTCACTCTTAATTCATTGTTTGACACTTTGCTTGCCGCACCATTGCTGCTGTCCCAGTTAGATGAACCGTCATTTTCAGCACTAGCAGTTTCGGATGAAATTCCATTCTGTGTTATACGATTTACGTTAGAATATCCGCTGTCGTTCAAATCATTAATACCCTCGTTGTACCCATTACCGTCAGTACCATTACCCCCTCCGTATCCATTCGATGCCAGAGGATACCCACCACCATGCCCCCCACCATAACCCCCATCATAACCGTTTCCGCCATAGCCACCGTAATCTCCAGAATTGTCATTGAAAAGACTGACCATAAGCAATATCAATGGTAGATTGTTTAAAAAATTTGGATTTCCCAATAGCATCATATCGTACAATGACAATATTTGAATCGGTTCCGCAAATTGATAACCAATCAATTGATCGAAAATGCCTAGATCAATTCCAAAATCAATGCCACCACCGTAGCCAGAATGACCGCCGCCGTATGGATTTGATGCACGTTTTACTCGTGATTTTGGCGTCATGAATTCAGCTACAATTATAAATTAAATACAAGTAAACATTGAAGCGACTAAATAGTGTAGTAACGTATACTAATCTCAGTGGTCTACCGAGAAAATTAAGTTGGTCGAAACCGGAACCGAAAAAACGACTAAAATATAGGTTTTTAAAATAAATTTGGCGAATTCTCGGCGATGTTTGAGTGACGCCGTTTATGGACGTGCCACAAATTAACATACTGGCTCAATAGTCGGCTCAAATGTTTTTAACAAAAAATGTGTTAAGCGACAATTTAATGATAAGATTATTTTTTAGCATTGTAAAATAATAGTAGAGGTTTATAACGGAACCGAAATGCTTCAAAGCTTTCTAAAATCAACGAACAATTTAAAACAACCCCGACTACGAGGTTTTTTAGATGAACCGAAATTGGCAGAAAGCCAATTTTGATGAAAAAAGTATTTATTCGGTTTTAAAGTTGAATTTTTTAAATCGTTAAGAAACACTAACCAGTATGGAAAGTTAAACAAACCAAATCATTACTATGGAATAGCTGAAATTTGTAAAGGATGTTGTTTGAGTATGAAAATCACTTTATGACCTCCCTATTCTACTTAGGGTGATTTGAAATTGCGGCTAGATCATGGGGTGGCAGCGCTTCGAGTTTAAAAAAATGTGTGCCCCTACTACACCACATACTAATACGTGATATTTTAGAACGTTCATTCTAGAGTGACCATTGAAAATTGTACTGAAATGTTTTGTGTGGGAGTAACTAAAAATTGAATATATTTTTTGCCTTTTGCTACAAACTTTGAGCCCACAACCGCGGTTGAAATTACAAATTCAATATTTCAGTTCTTGCAAAATACTGCATTTGTAAACAACTGTCAATGCTGAGTTTGACCCACTTGCAAATTCTGCACTGCAGACACCGCACGACTTTGCACAATGAGACGCAACTTTTCGTTTTTGGCACAAATGAGTCAATTTTGACAAAAAATCACAACTTAAAAATTGGTCTTGGCACATTTTAGCGTTAACCGATGATACGAACAGCAGTACCAATCCGTACGTTACCAAAATAACACTTATCGCGCACCCATTCATTTTAGATATATTCACATAAAATGTTTATTTCTAAAATATATAAATGTTATATTCGGAATCACAATTCATCGCCCGACAACTCGTCGCCCCGCAACTCGACGCTCAGCAACTTGTAAGTCAAGATTTCATCGTCGTAACAATTCGGTACCTATTATTATTTTTAGGATTAGGTTTACGCTTCGGTTTACGTACAAAATTACGCTTAGACTACCCTGTCCGTATGATTTAGTTCAAAAGGTTTAGGACACTGTTGAGCGAAAAGTTGTCGGTCGACGAATTGTCGTAGATTCATCATCACATTTGCTTAAAATTATCATACAAAGCCATTAGCAGTAAAAATTTGATTGCAAATATCGTTTTATTATTTTGCACTAAATGTGAAAACGAGAAACATTTTTTGAATGAATATCATTGTTGAGCTGTCTTATAATCGATTGAACAAAAATAAAAGTGCAAAATGTACTGCCAACCCGCTTCTGCATAGAGTGTACTATGAGCAACTGATTGCAAACTGCGTGCGCAATAAATGTGTAGTGCACCAACGTTTATCGCACTTTGTTTCTTTTCAGATTTATTCACATAAAAGATTTTTTCAATATCTATATATTGTATGTTAAAGCTGGAATGTCCCACATACGTACTTATTTTGGTTAGCCTTCCAAAAGATTTTTATTTACGTTACGTATGCAAATTAAAAGGCTGTGTGCATTGACAATGCCTATTGTGTCGAATGTCTTTTACATCTCTGCAAAGCACTATAGCTTTTTAAAAAGCAGTTTTATAATTTGGTTCACTTTGAGGTGCCCAGGCAACAATTTAGCGTTGGACCGTTGAAGCCTTAGTCCAGATGTACATGTGTGCAACTACGTTTACTAGTATTCTTTATACTAGTAAAAATCAAAAAGAAATCCAACTAATGATTCAGAGTATATACGAATATGTAAATTTTGCAATAACCGAAAAAAAGGAACATTCTGGAATCTCAATCGTTGTAAGCAGCCGTCTGTTAACGAATTCATTTGCTGCGAAACCTGATCGAAACCCCGCAGCTTAAAACGTTCGTTTGGTATAATTTGAACGTTGGATATGATCATATGCTGCCTTTGAATGACTTTTCCAATATATTTTGACTTTCAGCGAGTTTGAAGTTTTGCGTTGGCTTAGAAAATTAGTTTCTATTTTAGGATATATTTTTCGCTGTACAAACATTTATCATCAGATATTGACGCAGTGTCTTTAATGATTTCTGTTACTATTTCAACTAAATACAGAATCAATAAGGTTTTTCAATATTTTATCTGTTGTATAATTCCGCTTCATAGTTTTTTGGCCCATGTTACTTTAAGTGGCGTCCAGGTTTTTGGTGGGTCTATAAAAGAGTAGGTTTATATTCTAGATGACATTTTTTGCTTAGGTTTAGGCTTAGGTTTTGGCTAGGAACACATTTTTGCAACGCTTAGGCTTAGACTTAAGTCTTAGGAATACGCTTAATCTACGGTTACGCCCCTTAAAGTAACATTGGCCGTTTTCTAACTATTTGGCTAAGAAAATAAATTGTGAGCCGCTAACGAGCAATTTTAACTTCGTAAACGTTTGCACCGCGACAGCGTTTTTGACAAAAGCTATGGTATTTTTGTTTTGCTACTGTGTTTATACCTAGTTACTGGGGTACCACGGTGCAATCAGAGGTGAAAAATATAGGAGCTAGAGCTGAAAGTTGCGCAGAATTCGCATTATAACCGGGGCAGCCGCGTTAAGATTTGTTCCCGGGTTGTTTACCGTATTAATTAATACACGAATACGTCTAGCTTCAACCTCGCTTTGCTCGCAAGGCTGCAGCAATTGATAGGCTTTGATGCCAGAAAAACCCCAAAGTGTGTTGGGATTTAATATGCACTTACAAAAACAAGTGTGACTTCTTTAGCGCACTCCACTCGTGAGCTTTTGTTGTTCTGATAACCTCCCCCGATTATTTCACGCCCAAACTTAAACTTTCAAACAATTCGAATTTTTAATGTACAAGTTTCGCATTGGACCCAAGATTTTTTTGGCGAAAAATCAGACAAATTATATATTATTAAACCCAGGTTGCGCAGCTAAGACGAATATTGTTAAATGTTCTCACAAGCAGACGTCTAGCTAATGAGATATTGTCAAATAACTAAATTTGGCACCGAACCGTGAACAACTCGTTAAGCAGTCTTCTCATTACCGAAAGTTTAATAACACTCGACTCATCTCTGCAAACGGCGTCCCTTTTCGAAAAAAATTATTGGGTCCCAAGTGGCTGAACTTGTGGCCTTAAAAAACGAATTTTTAAATGATCAGAGGATGACATCAGAAGCTAAAATATTTAAAAAGTTTTAAAATGCAAGCAAGAATGAATTTTTTCCATTTTTTTCATTTTTTCCCGGTCATAATTATTTCGGAAAAACAACCTGGTTTGTCCTATGTCGATTCGATGTCACCGTTGAAAATGTGAATTTTTCGCATTTGATCTGTACCGCTAAAGCTAAAAACCGTTTAATTTTCTGATTTAAGTCGACTTTAGGCTTCAAATTCCTTGTGTTAAACCTTGAATATCTGAAACAAAAGAAAAACAAAACGGATTCTTTTTGTATTTAAATTGTTTTTTTTTTTTACAATTATTTTTATGATATCAAGAAAATACTTATTTTTAATTAAATCATTTGCTACACGTTTGATTAGTTTTATTGTAAACAATATTTAAAAAGCTTTCATCTGTTTTACTATGAGAATGATTGGCATGCATTGCAATTATACTAAAATGTTAGCCGTGTGTCATTTTCTGCAATCATGAAACTTAACACCGTATTCGCACGTACATGTTTGGTCACAATGCCACATTAAAGTTCTTGCAGTTGCAAATTAATCACTGAAATTCATGCCACTTTATTTTAGCACCTGTGAACGCACTTACTAGTCGCTTAAAATTCTTGCACCTGCAGTCTTATTGGTCAATCGGCATGTTCCTTTAAAATACTTGCAACTGCATGCATTTCGTGCAAGATGCAGCTGCAGGGTTGTTTTTTCCTGAAAAAATTATGACCGGAAAAAAATGGAAAAAATGGAAAAAATTCGTTCTTTGGCTAAGTGATCGGTTATCCCACCCGTAGCCGGCATTTGTTCAAAAATGCTTGCATTTTGAAACTTTTCGCATATTTGAGCTTAATGACATCCCCTGATCATTCCAAGCCCAAATCTGAATTTTTAAAAAATTCGATTTTTAAGGACACAAGTTCAGCCCTGTTGGTACTATACGGTCTGCACGACCCCTTTTTGAAGTTCTGCCCAAAGTTAATGACCACGCCGGGAATCGAACCTCGGCCCTCTTGTGCTCGAGCCAAGCATGCAACCACTACACCACGCAGTCATTGTAACAACTTCTTATACGGGTATATGTGCACAGGCATGGCAACATTTGCTTTACATACACTTACGTGCACATATACCGACAAGCCCCTCGGGACCCAAATTTTTTTTCGATAAGGTGTACAAATTATATATCACTGACTCGTTAGCCAGACGTCTGATTGGGAAACATTTAACGATATTCGTCTTAGCTCCGTAACCTGTGTCAACTGGTATATAATTTGCATAATATTTCGATTAAAAATATTGAGTCCAATAGTGAAATTTGGGACCTTATAATTCAAATTTTTTAAAAGTTTAAGTTTTGGCGTGGAATAATCGGAGGAGGTCATCAGAACATCAAAAACGTATGAGTGGAGCGATCTAAAAAAGTCACACTTGTTTTTTGTAAGTATATATTAAATCCCAAGACACTTTTGGACTTTTTTCTGACATCAAAGCCTCTCAATTGCTGCAACCTCGCGAGCAAAACTAGGTTGCAGCTAGACGTATTCTTGTGTCAAATCATACGGTAAAAGCAAGCTTTCAATTTTGAGCTCCCTAACTTTGGCTCCACTGTCGACAAAACCTGGTAAGTGAACCGAACAAGATAATATATATCTAGTTTCGCATTGAATCTCGTGGCAAAGCTTCAATTCTGAAATCCATTTATATACTTATATGCTGCAATTTTCGCTCTTACCGGACATATAATGTGTCCTGGTGAAATTGCACACACGTTCACTGTTAATGTGTTGCATGAAAATGAATTATATACATGTCGTTTGGAAACGTTATATTATATCATATTTAGTTGCAAATTGTGTTTAAGAATCGTTTAATATTTTTTCATTTTTTCCATTTTTTCCCACCTCCTCGGAAGAAAATCGAAAAAAATGGAAAAAAAACCATTTTTTCGGGTAATTTTTTCCGGCCAACAACCCTGTGCAGCTGTGAGTTCTCGCTGCAAAAACTTGCATGTGTGAAAGGGGGTTAAGAGTTGATGTGAGAAAAAATCCGTGCTCGAGTTCACTGAGTCTGTTAAGGTTCTGTCCTCCTTACATTTCATACAATATCATTAAGATTTTAAATAAAGAAAAATTAATATACGAAATTTACCGTTCAAATCTAAACGAGGCATCAACCATATTTCTGACAACGAAAGTATGCCTATGAGCGTAAAGCTATTGTAATGAGAGAATAAGTTAACCTTTTAAAACCTTATTTCCAGCAAATTAGCTAATATTGGGACAATCTTGCAAATTCAGCTTAACCTAAACACTTTCTAAACCAAAATAAGAGTGCGCTAATCAGAGCGACTCTTGAAACATATTAACTACGTGATTTCATTGCAAATAAAGCGTAACAAACTAAAAATGTTATTAAACAAAACACGTAATCAAACGACAAACTCACAAGCAAAAAGGTCACACATATTTTGAAGATTTTTTTCATTCAAAAACAACAAATAAATAATCTTCAAATTTCTCAATTTAACATTTTACTTAAAATTAAACTCGAGTTTTTAATCTGTTCCGTGGCGCAACTGAACAGTGCAAAAACTCTTTGCAGTGATTTGACTCAAAAACAAACACAGAAGTTTTCGTTTTGTTCACGTTTTAAAAAACTCGAACAGACATTAAAGTATCAGCAGTTGAAGAAATTATACAATCACAACAAATTAAATTAATCTGAACTGCAGTGAGATCATAGTTTCAGTTTTCATTGATAAAAAACAACAAAATTAAACGAAAATAGCGCAGCGAAAGTATGAAAGAAACGACTATGATTTATATTTCGAAACTTAAAATAATGCAAAGATAAAAAATCCGCGTATCTCAGATTTGAAAAGATACACAACTAAAAATGAATTTTTGAAAACAAAAATTCTTCAACTCTTTCCCGCATGAATATTATTCCGTCTGATATCTCTGATTGTAAAGCGAACATTAGAATATTTTGTAGGTTTCAGATTGGAAGCGGTAGGTATATTCTCATCTCGAGACTATAAGAAATTGACGGTTCAGGTCGAAGACGGTTTAATTACAAAACAGCGACGAAACGTCGCTGACAACTGTGAGTAATCGATTTTTCTCACGCCGCTGACGTCTTCAACGCTGATTTACTTGACTTTGGAATTACCTGTTTGATTGAATATATACCATAGCTTCATGGTTTTTTATCACTGCAGCCTGTGCAGAGGAAGTTGTTTTTGAGGCACAAATGACATTTGTTGTTTCCAATGTGCGTATAAGTTTAAAAGTTAAAAAGAAGAAAAGTTTTGCTGCCCGCTCTCAGCCACTTTTAAACTTATGAGATGGAAAAATCGACCTTCGGCCGAGCGAGAGGTACCCCCGAGTTCAGAGCGGGTCGTCCAGTGTCGGCTCCGGTATTCTGTTTTCTAACCATCTCGCGTGCTAAAACATTCCCCCGCACTGAATTCGGTGACTCCCAGGGAATCAGAACCTAAGTTCCATTTTCCACGAGACGGCGAACGCAACCACATCCGTACAGTGTGTGCGATTTTTGCATATTTGATTACTTTTGTGTAAGTAATGATTCTTGCGGTTCAGTGAACAGGCCAGGACTCCCAAGTACGGTCCAAGCAAACGATGAAAGTGGAATTCGAAGGTGACAGAAATATTTCACCAAATTCTTTTACTATCGATAGCGGAACAATTTAGGAACAGTAGTAGAAACAAATTTCCAAACGGAAAATAATTTAATATTTTGGTTCACAAAAAGATTACACTTTGATAGTCAGTTTGACTACGATGATGATAATTTTGGCTTTTGTTGGCAAATTGCGATCTGACAAAAAATAAGCTGTATTTTAAATACCATCAAAACATCTGGTTTATCGGCTGTCCGGTATAATGGAATGGTATATGGAAACGGTTTATGGGCATAGAGAAAGAGAAGTTAACAAAACCTCGTCAGTCACAGCTTCGCTTCAAAAATTTCTTAGTATCCGAGGCTTCTTAAGGTATTCTTGAACGAAACTTTTTGAACGAACAACACTCTGAATTCCAAAGAGTTGATTAAGCAATTCAACTGGCGAGTTAGTTATATTTTAATTAAATCAGTAAACATTAACTCACTGTCGGTTGATTTGATTTTCACTCTAAAAGTTGAGTTTACTCTGGGTGAGCGAATTAATT
>JASANG010002131.1:0-22322 GCA_030248215.1 Enoplolaimus lenunculus
AAATTATTTATCCTAATCACGTGCGTAACATAAACTCGCAAACCCGTCATCTTGAAACTAATGAAGTGCAACCACTAGAATACACTTTTAAAGTTTTAGTAGAGGATGAAAATGGTGGCGGTGGTGGTGGAAAATGGCTCCGTGAAACAATACCTCCCGGTTTTTACCATACTACTGACATGTTAATGGAAAGCATTAACAACAGCATGTCTCCAGAAAGTAAATCAATTTTGCAATTTGTGTATAAATCCTCACAAGACAAAATTGAAATAAAACCGATGCTCGATAACAAACTTGTGTGGATTGAATTTTCAAATAGAGATGCTGCGCTGCTTGGTTTTCCTCCTAACAACCCACTTCAAGTTACTAAAACCGGTTTGACAGCGTTTGACAGGATTAATTTAATGGCTGGTGTGTCTATGTTTTATGTTTTGTCCGATGTTATCAAACCACAATTAATAGGCCAAAGTGAGGAACCGGTTCTGCGAATAATTTCGCGCGATGACGTAGACAGGTCTCCTGCTGCTACAATGTACAACAAACAAATATTTTCACGACCCCATTACGTTCCATTAGATCGCAGTACTGTGACTAGCATAAAAATCTATATAAAAACAGAGAACAACGTTGTAGTTCCATTCGAAAATCGCGGTTATGTTATTGTAAAGCTTCACTTTCGAAGAGTCAGTTAAAACTTTACGCTAAAAGAGAACATTAGCAATGGCACATTATGCTATTCAACGCGGTTATGGACTAGGTGCGGTTTTTGGTTCGCTTGCCCGATTTGCAGTGCCTGCTGCGGCACGCTACTTAGCGCCACATGTGCTTAGGGGTGTTACTGACACAGTAGCATCAGAGATCAGTTCCAAACTTAAGCGTCGCAAGTTGGAAGATAACAACAAACCACCATCGTCGCCTTCTGAAGACAGTAGCTGGAAAAAGTCTAGGAGAACAAAACTAGCCCGTAAGGTTGCCAGAAACATCGGCAAAAGCATAGCAGCAGATTTAACTGTTCGTGCGTTGTATAACAATCAGAGAGGTTGTGGCGTTAATAGGCGAAATACACAGAAACGGCAGCAGCGACGCGGTAAAAGTGGGAAGAAAAAGAACCCATCTGGTTGTTCAAAAGGTCGACGCAATAAAGCAAGATCATCTAAATTAAGCTCCAAAACAGATAAAAGAAAATCTCATGTTCTTTCATCTGACATTTTTGGTTAGCTAATAATGGCATTACGAAAACTATATAAACGTTTGTTTCTCTGATTACAAAATAACAGCCAAATTATCAAAATGTCTATAACGCAAGATTTCCGCAAAAAGATAAAACGAAGTGCTAATAGTGTCGGCGAACACTCAAGTCTGATTAAAAACGAACTAGATTTGTTCTCAGATAAACCAATTCAATCCTCAATATCTGGCAGTGCATGGGTTGACATTCGGCCAAGCAACAGTGTAAACGATTCGGCTGTAATAAATTTTTTCATTCCCGGAAACGAAGAGGAGTTTTTGGATCCAGTATTTTATTTGAAAATAAACGCTCGAATTATTGTATCGAATGGCAAGTTTCTGGCCACAGATTCTGAGGTTGCACCAGTGAATTTATTTGGCCATGCAATGTTTAAACGGATCGATATCAAATTGCAAGATAAAATAATTTCAACATCATCAGACAACTACCCGTATCGTGCCTACATTGAACGATTGCTGAATTTTGGGGGAGAAGCAAAAACCAATCAATTAGCCGCTGAGTTATACTACAAAGATTCTGCTGGACTCATTGATTCAATGGATTCTAAACTAAATTCTGGTTACGAAAAGCGCCGCATCATTGTTTCTGGGAGCAAAAAGTTTGTTACATTTATACGGCTGTCCACAGATCTTGCAACACAACCTAGACTATTGCCGAATGGAGTTGATATTAGTGTGTCGTTGCATCAAACAACTAACAATTTTCGCTTAATGTTTGCGGCAGCAACAACGATCGAACCTATTCTTGAATTGACTGATGTAACACTATTTGTACGTCGCATAAAGCTGTCTCCAATGATTGCTACGGCTGTTGCAAGGCATTTACGTGTAGAGCCTGCAAAATACCCTATATCCCGAGTGGTTGTCAAGGAGTTTCAAATATCAGCTGGACGAACACTTATTAATCGAGAAAACATATCACGTGGTACGCTACCACGTTCTGTAATTGTTGGTATGGTTGAAAGTGATGCGTTAACTGGCTCAAGCGTGAAATCTCCTTTCAATTTTGTTTCAAAAAATGCGAATTTTGTATGTTTATACTGTGAAAGTGAAATGGTTCCGTCAGTGCCATTTGCACCTCGATGGGAAGAAAACGACGCTGTTCGTGAATATTTAAGTCTGCTTACCGTAGCTGGCAACTTTGGCGCAGATTTTGGCAACGGCATATCGTACATTGACTACTTAAAAGGAGGCTATGTGCTCTATGGATTTGATTTAACCCCCGATGAATCGTGCACGGCGTTACACTCAGGACAAGCGAAGCAGGGAGAGCTAACGTTAAAAATGCAATTTGACGTTAAAGATATTGATCAATCTTGTACTATAATTGTGTATATGGTTTATGACAATTGTGTATATATTGACAATAATCGAAATGTTGTCACCGATTTTACTTAATTTTGTATGTTTTGCAAAATGAATACATCGCAATTGCGTAATGCGCTACAGAACGATTGTTTTACTTCAAAGTATGCAATAGGCGTTTTTGCAGCAGATCAGCTCCCACAAAGTGTTGCGCACTTGCCTGCTTTTTGTATTGTAAACACAGATGTTTCAAGTCAACCTGGCAAGCATTGGTTATTACTTTGGTTTAACGAAAATAAAACTGTGACATACTTTGACTCGTTTGGTTTAGATATTTTTCTGTATAGTGCTCACATAAATAAATTTTTGACTCATTTCAATCGCGTTTTGTCACAAAATATTCGTCAGTTGCAGTCTATCGACTCAAACGTTTGCGGACACTGGTGTTTGTATGTGGCTTACTTTAATTCTCGAAACGTTCACAACTGTTTGGACGCATTCTGTGAACACGACCGAATAATGAACGACCGTTTCATTCAACGTTTTGTTTTGCAACGTTTCAAATTTAAAAATTGTGCGAAATATCGGAAAACTATAAATTGTCAGTCGTGTTGCTCAGGAAAGCTTATGTTCTACAATGGAATCGCCAGGAAGTGTGGTAGATTTCGATGAGCGCATCAAATTTCCTAGTTCAATGATTGTTATGGGAGCCTCAGGAAGCGGGAAGACAGCGTGGATTTTAAGACTTCTTAAAAATTTGCACAACATTTTCGACAAACATATTGATTCAGTAGTCTTATGTTACGGCGTTTACCAGGATTGTTATGCGCAGTGTGCAGTGAAAACAAAACTTCACTTAGTTGATGGTTGTAATCAACATGTTATGAGTGAACATGCCATAATGAACCCGAGCAAGAACAAGATTTTAATACTTGACGATTTACATTCAGAACTTGCAAATAATCCAATGCTTGGAAATCTGTTTTGTAAGTTCAGTCATCATACGAATACAACTGTGATATTTGTAACGCAAAACGTATACCACAAAGGGACGCAGATGCGAGACGTTATTTCAAACGCGCACTATTTAGTTTGCTTGGCTCAACCTCGTGACAAAACAGCCGTAACAATATTGGCGCGTCAAATGTACCCTAATAACAGCAAATTTTTTATTTCAGCATACGTGCAAGCTACAAGTGTAAAATGGGGCTATCTTTTTGTAGACGCCAGGCCTGAAACACCTGAGATTTTGCGACTTCGCACTTGTATTTTCCCTGATGAACTAACTTATGTATTTATTCCAACCAAATACTGAGCGTTCAGTTATTATTTAAACCGTAGTACACATGCGCGCAACAATTAAACTTTAATTCATTTTCTTCTAATACGATAAACCAATGAAACGTTTGAAACGCAACGCGCATTATTTGCACGTTTTGTGTTTTGGAACACCTCCAGTAAGAAAAGCAGTTTTAAAATACTCAAACGACGACACCGCTCTCGCTGTATGCGAATGTGTATATAATATCCTGAGAGGTATACCAAAACTCACAAAGCAACAGAAGCGAAAACTAAAACGATATCGTGAAGTGTGTAGAAAAATCGTTCATCCTAATACATCTTTAGAAGCAAGTAAGCGATTGCTTCTACAAAAAGGAGGCTCTATTTTGCCGCTTGTACTCAATCCTGTGTTAGTTGCTCTTCCATGGCTGCTAAGAAAATGACTCTTTTACCTGCGGAGTTTATTGAAACTTTACAACGGAAACAGAAGCTAGAAACAACACCAGAAACTGGCGTCATGCTTGAACTTGACAAAGAAATGGAAACTATTCTCAAAAATGCTCAGCTGCCAACTGAGACAAAATTAAACATGTATAATCAAGTTCTGCAAAGATATCTTAATGTACGAAATTCAAAAGATCAACAATCACTTCCTTCTGCTTGTGTTGCCAAAAATGAGCCGCAGGTTGCCGCGAAGGATAGCGAGAAAACGACGACATCAGTGGAACTTAACACGCAACAGCTGATTCCAAAACGTTTTCATGAACGCGCTCGTCTTGTTCTCAAATCGCTGACAGAAAATCCAAGCAGCACCGTGGAATGGGGTGAAGATGGTGTCGTTTTAATTGATGGAACCAAAATAACCGGGTCGCATATTGTCGACTTAATCGCTCATGTAATGAAACCTAGGCAACCGAAGCACAAACCTATCGGATATGACAAATTTTTGTTTGCAATCGCTCAACTGCCAATAGCAACATCTTTGATTCCAAGTGTGAAAACTAGGCAGCGTCTTGAAGCATTGCGCCAAGGAAATAATTCAGAAAGCGATCCGACTGCATCAGACAACAGCTTCTACAGCAACACCAGTGCTAATGCCGTTGAGCGAAGCGGTAACAAAGAGGAGTTAACTGATGAATCGGAACAAAACGACGCTGACGACGAAAAGATGTATAATCTTAGAAGTACATTACGAGGATGGACTAACCTTCCAAAAAAATTGAAATAATTGATCTGAACGCAGTTTTAACGCTTGATTTTTTATATGTTGTATATTTTGTATGTGTATTTATCATTATTTCAATAAAACAAGATATAAATTTGGCTGTTTTCATCTTACGACTTCATTTGTGCTTTGGTCATCATGGAGCTAAGTCAAATAGACTCTCCGCTAGCTGGCTATATTAGACGTTATCTCATTAGTAATAATAACGAAATATATCAGGACATTGCAGTTTACTATACTTACGCTAAGCCGCTAATAGAAGCGCTGTGCCGCGAACTTCTTCAACAGCTTACAGGACTCAAATTGCATGTTCGAACGCGCGTACGATTCGTAAAAGCTACCGAGCACGAAACCTTTATTGATGCTTATATGAGCAATCGTCAGCGTGTGTTTTTGCGTTCATCAAACATTACTGCAGAAACTGAATCGGTTATAGCTGAAATTGTTCAGAAAGTTGATGAATTTTGCAATAGTGGATCAAACTGGACCATTGAAAACATAATATCGACTGAAGTTCATATTGCACGGTATCAACCAATATCTGGTTCTACTTATATGCCACTCCCATCTCGCCTTCGAAACAAAAAATGTATTGTAAACGTTAAAAACTTTGGCGACGAGAAATGTTTTCAATGGGCCGTTCTTTCTGCGCTTCATCCTGCTGAAAATAATCCTCAGCGTGTTTCTCACTATGTCCCTTATGTCAATTGGTACAATTTTGACAATTATGAATTCCCGTTCACTCTACGTCAACTGCCAGATTTTGAACGTCGAAACGAAATCAGTGTTTTCGTGTACGCATACAGTGACGAGGACTACATTTTTCCGGTATATCGTTCGTCCCTATCTCACTCTAGCGTGCGACAACAACCAGTTACTCTGCTACTGCTTCAAAACGGCGAAAGCACTAATTGGCACTATTGCTGGATCAAGCGTTTCGATGCTTTGCTTTATGATCAGCGCAAGCACAAGTGTCGCAAGTACTTTTGCCTGCGTTGTATGTTTCCGTTCTATGCTCCAGAAGATCTTTTTATTCACGAGCAACGATGCAAGCCTAGCGAATGTTCAACTATCGAGATGCCTCATGAAGATAACAACAAGCTATATTTTGCACAACCGTCAAAATCACTGCGTCAGCCGTGTGTATTTTATGCAGATTTCGAATGCATTTTGAGGCCAATAGACAGGTGCGCACCTAGCTGTCAACACTCTTACAGCCTAAAACTAACAGAGCACGTTCCGTGCGGGTTTGGCGTTGTTCAAATTATTCAATGTTGCGATCACAGCACGCGCAAAATAGCTGTTCCTATGGTGCGTCGAAACGAAAACACAGTGTACGACTTTCTGAACTACATTGTAAACACCGCAGTAAAATACCATCAAAGCTTGGTTTCACGTCCGAAACCAATGCCGAGACTGGCGAAACACGAATGGAACGACTTTTTCTCACGCCACGACTGCGCGATATGCAACCAATCGTTTATTTCATGCCAATCATGTCAGGGCAAAAGTCGACGTGCTTGGTGTAATGAGTGTCGTCGAGCCGTGTCGCGCGATCACTGTAAAATATGTGGCAGATTCAGGGGACCGACTCACTCTACATGCAATATCCAATTCCAACTTAGCAAAGATGTCTGCGTTTTTATTCACAATCTTAAAAACTACGATTCTCACCTGATTATGCAGCATATTGCGGAGGTCGCAAACGAGCGCAATTTCAAGCTGGAGTGTGTCGCTAGAACAATTGAAAAGTACGTAATGTTTGCAATTATAGTTCCAGCTGATGATGAAATAAAATATAGCTGGAGGATCAAATTTCTTGATTCATTTCAATTTTTGCCAAGTTCTTTAGAGAGTTTGGTTGATAATCTACGCAGCGATGGCAAAAGTAATTTTTTAACCGTCAACCACTTTTTTCCACTACCTTCTGACCACGATTTGCTGCTGCGCAAAGGTGTCTACCCGTATGAATTCGTCGACAGCTTTGAAAAATTCAACCAAACTGAACTTCCTCCAATAGAGCAGTTTTACAGTGCTGTTAAATTGGCAAACATCTCGTCACAAGAATATACGCATGCTCAAACGGTATGGCAACATTTTTGTTGCGACACGCTTGGCGATTACCACGATCTATATCTGCTATGTGATACACTTTTACTGTGCGATGTATTTGAAAACTTTCGGCAATTTTCGCTGTTTCATTATCAACTGGATCCGGCACACTACCTAACTTTACCATCACTTGGCTGGGCGGCGTGCCTCCGCCGCTCACCTTATGTCTTAGAATTGCTTACTGATCCAGATATGTATACTTTTTTCGAATCTGGCATTCGTGGCGGTGTATCTTGCATTATGCAACGCTACGCTAAAGCAAACAACCCGGGCGTTAACGACTATAATTCTAACCAACCGACATCCTACATTATAAGTTTTGATGCAAACAATTTGTACGGGTTTTGCATGAGCCATAAAATGCCAGTGTCAGGTTTCTGTTGGCTGGATGAAAACCAATTGCAATCTATTGATGTCGAAAATATTCCTGAGGATGGTGACTTTGGTTACGTTTTTGACGTGGATCTGGAGTACCCTACTAGCTTACATCAACGACACAACGACTATCCGCTTGCTCCTGAACAGTTGGAAATTACTGACGACATGCTGTCAACGTACAGTTTGGAACTGAAGCAAAATTTGTTTTTCAAATCAGACAAACACGTGAAGCTTGTTCCCACGTTGTTCAACAAACACTCTTACATTGTGCACTACCGCAATTTAAAGTTATACTTATCTCTTGGAATGAAACTCGTGCGAATCAACCGCGCGATTAAGTTTTTTCAAGCTGCATGGATGCAGCCTTACATAGAATTTAACACGGAGCAACGAAAACAGGCGAAAAATGCGTTCCAAAAAGACCTGTTTAAACTACTAAACAATTCTGTGTTTGGTAAAAGTATGGAAAACGTTCGTCATTATGTTGACGTCAAACTGGTAACTGATGTCGAGAAGTTTCGGAAACTAGCGGCAAACCCACGGTATGATCGTTGCGAGGTATTCAATGACAACTTAGTTGCTGTAATGCTTAATCGAACGCGCGTGTGTTTGAACAAACCAATTTACGTTGGTTTTAGTGTTCTTGAATTATCGAAACTTATAATGTACGATTTCCACTATAACACGCTTACTCAAATTTTCCCATCACACCGATTGCTGTATACTGACACAGATTCTCTTACTTATGCAATTGAAACCGAAGATTTGTACGGTACGCTTAAGCAGAATATAAACTTGTTCGACTTTAGCGACTATCCACCTGATCACGAGCTGTACAGTGTGAGCAACAAAAAAGTAATGGGAAAATTTAAAGACGAAACTAACGGACAACCTATTGCAGAGTTTGTAGGATTGCGTTCTAAAATGTACAGCATTTTATGTCATGAGCACTCAAAAAAACGGGCAAAAGGCGTAAGCAAACCCGTGGTTAAACGGCGCATTTGCCACAACGATTATGTGCAAACGCTGCGCAACGGATCGTTGTGTCGGCATGTGATGGTAACAATTAGAAGTGATCGGCATAAAATTTTTACGATGGAACAGTTAAAAGTTAGCCTTAGCGCGTACGATGACAAGCGTTTTATTTTAAGCGATGGCATTTACACACTGGCTTACGGGCACAAAACACTTCGTTCTTAACTGCATTTGCAACATTGAATGCTTTCCGGATTGGACAGTTCATTCACAAGTGTTTACTCACAAGTTTTATAACAATTAACAAGGGCAAACGTATGTCATCTTAATTCAACAAATATGATTCAAGCGAGTCACTGTGCATGTACAATAAATATATTTCATACAATGCATCTTGTTTTCTGGGCTCAGGAAGCTCTTTTGCAAGTTGTTTTAGCCGGCGCAACGCATCACGAATATTGTCTATATCAGCAACGTGTGGTCGTGGAGCAACTCCTAGCCGAAATCTGATGTCGGTTTCGGAGCCTCCAAGCGCTTGTAATTCTAGCAAAGCTGAATTCGCTGCAGACGCACGAGCTTCACAGCTGGAAGCACAGAATTCACCGAAGAATTCTGCATTTCCAATCTGCAATTTGTAGCGATGATGCTCTGAAGTACTCTCGGGAAGCCGCTCATAAACAAACGTATGCGACTGTCGTGTATTCTGTTGTAAAAAGTTGTTAAGTTGCTGTTGTGCGTTCATTTTATTCTATTGGCAAATTATGTTATTAATAATCTGCAACAGAAGTAACTACTAGCATTATTTGGATGAAACTTGCAGTGTTTAATCGAGTAAAAAGACATAAGTTTCGAAGCAAAGCTAAATTTTGAAATTTACTGTACAAACGAACTAGCTTATGTTTATCGGCTGAGGACATGAAAAATTATCGCACACTTTACTTCAAATCTCAGCACTTAAACTGAATAAAATGACTGCACGCAGCTGCTTAAGTACTTTGTTATTATTGTATTTTTGTATTTTTATGTATATTCTTTTTATATTTATTGTAAATGTTGATGTAATCTGTATTAAATTCTCATCTTATTTTTTGCTAGAACATCACTTCATTCAAACCAGGTGAATCTGAATCTCGGGCTTTCTTTGCCAATATAACTGTGCTCGGTAGAGTGTCAATTCTACATTCAAAATTGTCAAGAATGTTCCACGGGATAGCTGTTTCAATCTTAACCTTTTTTCCCGTTTGGTACAGTTTACCACTTGCATAAAGTTCCACCTGCTCAGAGATAGTAATCGTTCCAATGTATTTGTCTTGAGCCAGTTCGGGTCCGAAATTATGTTTTTTGGCCACCTTTTCATACTCATACGTGTATTTTTGCATTGGTGCTTTGCGCTTGTTGCCGCTGCCTGCGGTCGCAGATGCCGCAAGCTGCTCAAATTCTGTATCATCCGTTGCAACATACGTTGTTTCACCTGCTCGGCTCACGTTTGTTTGTTGAACGTTTGCTCGGCTGCTTGACGATGTTTTACCATGTTTATCTGTTGTTACAGATTCAGCACTGGGCTTTGGTGGAATTTGAGAAGTAAAAACACCGTAATTGCGATGATCACTGAAATTATAAAAGTTTGTCGCCTGTGGTTTTTAAATAATGAAGCTCGGTTTGAAGATTATTGCATCTGTTCACTCTTGCACTTTGCGCAATACACAATTGTTTGGTTCTAAGTTTTGCAAAGTTTATTAAATTATTTATAATAAAATTTAGTTTCAATTTAACACCTAAATTTTATCACTAACTGCTTGAGCAAGCGAATAAATTTGCAAGTGCAAGATCTCAGTTTGGTTGACGATTAGTTTTGTGATTATGTCCTTTGTAGACGCGGAATTTAAACACAATCGGCGCTTTGTCTCAAGAAATTGTTATTTTGATTTCGTACATTTCCTGCTGTGTGGCACAAAATTTTCTTTGCTGCTCTGACGCTTGAAACTTTACACTGCCTCTAGTTGTGACAAATGATTTTTGCTCGGTTGTTTGTGTGTGTTCAATAAAATACACAACATTATAGTGTTCAGAAACTGTGTTTTTAATTTTTCGCTGCTGTAAGCTGATGATTTCATTGTGTCTGTTCATTTTTACTAGTCCGCTTTCTAAGTTTTGCCAATAGTTGGATCGTGCCCAACTTTTGCCAACAGTTAGAAGATTGTACAAGTTGGCTAGCTGAGTCGTGCATTTAACTTTGATTTTGCAAACCTACTCGCTGATGTACAATAGCTTGCAGTCGCTATGCTGCTAAATGTAACACTGAGAAGTTTTGTTGTTTATGCGTGTGTCTGCCTGTAACTTGGGTGTGCTTCGGAAAATACACTGCAAAATTAAATTCTAAGTCTTGCCAACACTTGAGGATGATCTAACTGTTGCCAATAGTTCAGAAATCAATCGCTTTTAGCTAATTTTATGAAAATAAGATCAATCTTTTTGATTTTAAACTGTTTTAGTGCCCCAATAAACATTGTTGAAAATATGTGTGTTGATTAAACTTTAAAACTTTCGTGCAAAGTTTGACAACAGCTTTGTGTATAATTAAATTCTAAGTTTTGCCAACACTTGAGAACGATCTAACTGTTGCCAATAGTTTCAAAATTAAGTCGTGCATTTAACTTTGATTTTGCAAACCTACTCGCTGATGTACAATAGCTTGCAGTCGCTATGCTGCTAAATGTAACACTGAGAAGTTTTGTTGTTTATGTGTGTGTCTGCCTGTAACTTGGGTATGCTTCTGAAAATACACTGCAAAATTAAATTCTAAGTCTTGCCAACACTTGAGGATGATCTAACTGTTGCCAATAGTTCAGAAATCAATCGCTTTTAGCTAATTTTATGAAAATAAGATCAGTCTTTTTGATTTTAAACTGTTTTGGTGCCCCAATAAACATTGTTGAAAATATGTGTGTTGATTAAACTTTAAAACTTTCGTGCAAAGTTTGACAACAGCTGTGTGTAAAATTAAATTGTAAGTTTTGCCAACACTTGAGAACGATCTAACTGTTGCCAATAGTTTCAAAATTAACCACTTTCTGCTAATTTTATGAAACTAAGAAGAATCTTTTTTGATTTTAAAATATTTAGTGCCCTCAATAAATATTGTTGAAAATATGAGTGTAGATTAAACTTTACAATTCCCATGCAACGTATGACAACAGCTGTGTGTATTTTCTAACTTTGCTAACAATTGGCAAACTGTTGTAAATTCGTTTACAAAACTTTCAAACAAAATAGCATACCTTGGTGCATTTTGAGGCATTGTGAATTTGGCGTAAATCAGATTTGAATTCGCGGCTTAATATAAGATTTGCTACTTTAGACAAGTTCTTACAAGTGTTATAATGGCTAGAACAAAAACGACATCATACGATAAAGATAAATGGTACTTCGTTAGATTGCTACAGTTGGCTTTTGGGACAACTCCGAAATTGTTGAAGGACTTAATTGCTAAAACCGTAGACAACTTTTCCAATTGTGGGCCAGAAATTAAAAGCGAGATTTTGGTCCAAATTGAGTTTCTTATTTTTAATTTTTTGATTTATCCGAACAAGTTATTCTCAAGCGTCCCGCTTACACAACGAAAACCGTTGCTGTTGTGTCTCACAACACAAAATATCTGCGAAACTCTTAATCTTGCATATGACAACGAACCACAGCTTGAGAAACGAGGATTAAAAATGCGATACAACAAAATACGAAAGCTGTTTGAAAAATGCACGTTTGCTAAATATCCTTGTTACAGTTTTGATAAACTAAACCCACTAAAACTTGGTTACCCCGTAGCTACCCGGGAAATAAACAAAAGAGAATCGACGGATTTTCTTGCTAATATGAAACAACTTAAATGTCCTTACGATTGCAAAAAGTCAAGTTATGGCGAGAAACGCAAAACATTGGATACGTTCGTTGCCACTGGAATTTTTGAATCGATTGCTTCAAATCTCATGTATTCTAGAGGAAAGCAGAAAGGTATTAATAAAATGCATTTTATGTGAATTTTTGTAGCGCGACAAAAAACAAACCCTTACTCCAATAAACTGATTAACTGTAAAACTGTGCAGTATTTATATCTTCTTTATAACAGCCGCGTAGACTTTTTTACAAAAAAACACACTAGTGATTTTATAATTTTAGCGTTACCAGTTGACGACACACACAGGCGGCGCACAGAAACGGAACTTAATTTGTGTAACGACATCGTATCTGATCTTAGCTCAAAGCTCACTCAGTTTCAAAACAACAACTGCTCATCTATAAAAGATCTGTACGAAGCATGCAAGAGTCTTAAAGATATGTTGGGGATTTTAGCACCTGAAAAAACGCGACACTTGTTATATCACATCCCTAGATCGTGCTTACAGCGTCGCTTACATCTAGTTGACACGAGTACCTTTTTGCGTGCTACTGATATGTTGTGGCGAACAATAATTCACTTCCAAGATTCTGCAACGGTATTGAAAGCGCAACTTAAGGATTTTCCAGAATTTAGGGGAGTCGATCCGGTTACAGTGCTTGACTCTGTTTCTGCGACATTTGAAGGTTTCAAAAAATTTTGCTGCAACGCAACGACATATTACTTAACAATATGTGACATTTACAAGTCAATGTACAAATGTGCAAAAGCGTTTCAAAATCCCGATAACGAAGTGGAACTAGCACGAAAATTTGATATGCTTAAAAACACTAAAATTAACACTGAAGTAATCTGTTTTTTAGCAGATTTTTTTATGGCTATACATGCAGAAATTAACTTTGCAACTGAAAACATTCAATCTGGTACCCACGCTTCGGAGTCAGTTGAGCTACTTGGTCAACAACTCAACAAATTTATAGAGAAACTATCCGAATTGTGCTTTTGACAGGGGCGTATACAAAGGAGGGGATAAGAAAAAATATTTATTTCCTCAATTTGTGGAGGCACAAGAATAAAAATATTATACGAAAAATATCTCATGCGCTATGTACGCTCGCTGAAATTTTTGAATTTTATATACCCCTGAAATGAAATCTTGTTTACGTCCCTCGTGATATTGTTTTCAAGAATTTTTGACTGCTACAAACAATAAAATTAATACAAAAAGAAATGTGTGCAACCTATTGTTTACAGCAAAACAAAAGAAATGCAAGTGATTTCAAGTTTGAAAAAAAGTGTTGGCAAAACTTAGAATTTAATTTTACACACAGCTGTTGTAGGGATCGACCGGATCCGAGATCCGGATCCGGGCCGGATCTCTGCAATTTTTAAGATCCGGATCCGGACCCGGACCCGGTAAAATAAACTACCGGATCTCCGAATCCGAAATTTGATATACAAACAAAAACATACCAAAATTGGTGTATGTATTTCAACTATGCGTACATAATCTAATAAGCAATACGAAATACCTATGTAGCAAATTGAATATAAAAGTAAATGTATTTGCAAGTTTCATAGCTAGTGATACAAACTGCTTGGCAAATACTTATACTTATATATACTTAAAAGTGCTGTGAAATTTAGCAAAACAGTGGATATTCTAGAACAAATGGTTGTAGCAGTAGTACAAACATATTTCTAAGCGTGAGGCTAAAATTCACCATAAAATGCGTGATTGCAATAAGTGTAGTAATTATTAATCAGAATCATATTTTTCAGGAATAAGTTTCAAAGTTAACACCTTAATTACATATATACGTAATAATACTGTTAGACGCGAAACAGTGTCATTAATATGGCAATTTTTCAAAGTTAGTGAGAAAGATGAACGTTTTGCCTGTTGCAATCTTTGTTCAGCCAAGCTGAAGAGGGGAATCTCGCGTCCTTTTTTTCTACTGCCCCGTTACTTAAAAACTTGAAAACCTGTCATACGAAAGAGCACGATGATGCTGTAAAAGAATTTTCGTATCAAAAAGAACAGGCAAAAAAACTGAGCAAGCGAAGAGAGCAATTCATTTACTTCCACAGCCAGCGGAAATAACGCCTGTGAAGCAGCTAAAGCTGCACGACTCGTTTGAATACAAAACTAAATACGCTAATGCGGATGAGCGACAAGTTAGCTTTGTCTATGAGCTTAGTGAGTGGATGTGTGACGCAATGTTGCTATATTCTGTGGTGGAAAACGAACGTTTTCGCTCACTAATTTAGCACTTGTCGCCAAAACTCACGGTACCTAGTGAAAAATCAATACGGTGCAAATATGTGCCGGATATTTTTTCGCGCGTTAAAGAAGAAGTGAAACGAAGATTAGTGGACCGCCTAAAGTATGGAACTCGAACAACCGATTTATGGAGTTCCAGGAATATGAAATCGTATCTAAGTCTTAACATTTTTTCATTTATACAGTTGCATTTGAACGGCGATACGTTGTGTTAGATTGTATTCCATTTGATGAGGCTCACACAGGTGAAAATGTAGCCGAGACTATCAAGGCTGCAGTTAATGAATGGCGCATTTCAACAAAAATTCACGCCATCGCGAGAGATAATGCGAAAAATATGGTCAGAGGACTGCGGGATTACTGTCCCGATTGGCCCAATTACGGTTGTTATTTGCACATGTTGCATTTGGTGGTGACGCACAGTTTAGATGTACAGTCAGCTGTGAAGACTATTCTAAGAAAAGTAATTTTATAATGTTTTGTTTTCCAACGTTTAAATTTATGAGAACATAAATCAGACTAGAAATATACACGGTCACTAGATTCTATGATACTTTTTATTCTAAACACAAGCAATGCGCACAGATAACTAATATAAATCAATATCTATAAATTCCGGTTATTATGATAATAGCAAATTTTTTAAATACTGTAATTCAAGATGCGTGGCACGATTGGAATTTTGCATCAGAGCTCAAAAGCCCGTGAATATTTGCGAAGACTTACTACGCTCGAACCTGTGGTAGACGTAGCAACGAGATGGAGCAGCACGTTTAAAATGGTCAATCGATTTATCGAAATCAAAGCCGAAATTTGTCAAATTACTGCTGAGAAAGACAACTTTAGCCAGTACGAGCTTACCGATAACGAGTGGGACTTAGCTGCAAAATTACAACTACTGTTAAAGCGTTTTCACGATTCCACCGTTCGCTGCGAGGCGGAGCAAGTGTCAATTTCCGAAGTGATACCAGAAACACAGTAAGTAGTGTATGATGAAGCAACTAATGAAACTATGTATGCTCTTAAATTCAGGATTTGACAAATGTAAACATAGACCCTGGGGATTCTCACGCGTGTAACAAATTCAAATAAATTAAAATATTGCTGTAATTGCAAACAACCGTCACTTAGGCAACTAAAATTTTTTCCTTAATTTTAGTTTAGTTTTTAGCCGCCTCATTAGATCATGCATATCAATGGAAACAACAACAAGGGGTCTCGGAACGGTACGCGAAACACTCATCAGCCTTATCAGTGACTATTTGTGCGGGAACGACAACAGGCCTGAATTTACGAATATAGAGCGGACTAAATTATTCTCCTTTGCAACACTGACAGATCCTCGATTTAAGAAAAAGCTGAGAGATTGGTTCTGGCTGTAATTTAAACATTTTATTAATAGTTGTATACATATTGCTGGAGAAATCATTGTGTTAACTGAACGAACAGTAAATATCTGTCTTGTTGAATAATCAAATTTATAACCTTTATATTTATTACACTTCTACTTTTAGGACTTTCGATGCAAAGCCGATGCTGAAAAACAGTCCCGTGAGCTTGCTGACGAAGTGGAGTTGTTATATAATCAGGATGAAACACAAGTTTTAGTAGATATGGCGCATCCGTGTTGTTCAACGTCCTCATATAGTTCGAAAACGTAAGGCCAGGTTATTTTATTATTTCGGCTGAATTAAACTATTTCCAGGAATTGCTGAAATTGCATTAATTATTTTTCTAGCTTGCTACTTGTCTGTAATCACATCAATTTCTTTACCTGTTTTAGAACAGGTGCTGTGGGCGATGGAGATACAAATACGCGGTATGGTTTCTTGAAAGAATCGGGAGATGATGATAGAATATGCTCAGAAGTTTCAACTAGCAGTTATGATCGCGCTAAAGCTGAAGTCGATACTTTTTTAATGCCAAGTTGCTTGATGAGCGTGAAAATCCGCTCGAATACTGGAAAGAAAATGGTCAAAAGTTTCCTAAAGTTCTTCAAGTGGGTGACTGCGCATCACAGTCCTGGTAAACGCCGTAACATAAGACTACTGGATCAATATGTTTGTCGAAAATGTTGTGCAAATTTTTAAGAAGTCTTAAAATCCACGCTGTCTTCCCGCTTCCTGAGGCTCCCATAACAATCATTGAACTAGGAAATTTGATGCACTCATCGAAATCTACCACAATTCCTGGCGATTCCATTGTAAAACATAAGCTTTCCAGAGCAACACGACTGACAATTTATAGTTTTCCGATATTTCGCACAATTTTTAAATTTGAAACGTTGCAAAACAAAACGTTGAATGAAACGGTCGTTCATTAGTCGGTCGTGTTCACAGAATGCGTCCAAACAGTTGTGAACGTTTCGAGAATTAAAGT
The DNA here is from genome assembly GCA_030248215.1 of Enoplolaimus lenunculus. Lineage (NCBI taxonomy): Eukaryota > Metazoa > Nematoda > Enoplea > Enoplida > Thoracostomopsidae > Enoplolaimus > Enoplolaimus lenunculus. Next base: position 17,080 of record JASANG010002131.1, read on the forward strand.
AAGCCACATACAAACACCAGTGTCCGCAAACGTTTTAACGTCAAATTGCAATTTTAACGTCAGCTCTCCTTGCTTCGCTTGTCCTGAGTGTAACGCCGTGCACGATTCATCGGGGGTTAAATCAAATCCATAGAGCACATAGCCACATTTCAAGTAGTCAATGTACGATATGCCGTTGCCAAAATCTGCGCCAAAGTTGCCACCTACGGCAAGCAGACTTAAATATTCACGAACAGCGTTGTTTTCTTCCCATCGAGGTGCAAATGGCACCGACGGAACCATTTCACTTTCACAGTATTAACATACAAAATTCGCATTTTTTGAAACAAAATTGAAAGAAGATTTCACGCTTGAGCCAGTTAACGCATCACTTTCAACCATACCAACAATTACAGAACGTGGTAGCGTACCACGTGATATGTTTTCTCGATTAATAAGTGTTCGTCCTGCTGATATTCAAAACTCCTTGACAACCACTCGTGATATAGGGTATTTTGCAGGCTCTGCACGTAATTGTCTTGCAACAGTCGTAGCAATCATTGGAGACAGCTTTATGCGACGTACAAATAGTGTTACATCAGTCAATTCAAGTATATGTGCGATTGTTGTTGCTATTGCAAACATTAAGCGAAAATTGTTAGTTGTTTGATGCAACGATACAGTAATATCAGTAGTTAGAACCCCCCCATGCTATCCCACGTAGGTGGCTGTCCCAGGGGAGGGTCTTCAGGGTGACTAACATTGAAAAACGCTTGGGACCCATGGCAATAGTTTCAGACTACAATACAGTCACCTTAAAGATTCTACAAGTGATATAAGTCTAAAAAACGTAATCTCACAAGTAAACAATTGTCTAAACCTTTATACTGGCGTATTGAAGTTATTCACCCACTTGTCAGCTAAAACAATTATAGTAGTTGATGAAGAGACTTATTCTTATACGTTTGTTACAAATTTATTTTCCAAATTATGAAACTAAAATAAATAGACTCAAACTTTCATGTGTTTATATTCAATAAAATTTGAAAATTTCAGCATTCAAAACACCAAAAATTTTAAAATAATGATATCTACTGGGAACCAAAATATAATGACTACAGTCACTGTATTAAAAGCACAAAAAATTAAACTTGAAAGTTATTTCAATTCACGTAACAAAAAATAGACATAGACCTGAAATCGAAATATATTAGCTCAATATTTTACTTTTCTTAATTTAACAAACTTACTCGAAACGAAAAAATTGTTGAATCAATAAAACACGCCTTCTCGTCATTTGTTGTACGGGTGCACCATGCTAAAATCCCCCCTTCCTCTCCATCCGTTTTTCACCTAAAGCTTACGCTAGCTTAATAACCTACGCGTGAGCATTGTGGTGCACAACGTGCTATTCAAAATTGTTTCCGTCCGCATGCACTAATTGCGCAGTACGCGCTATTCAAAAATCCCGTGTGCATGCCTTATCTAATTGCACCGTAGGCGTTATTCAAAAATTTTTTCCGTCGGCAAGTAATAATTGCGCACCAGGCGCTATTCAACAATTTTTTCTATCCGCATGCTACAATTAAGCACTAGGCACTGTTCGAAACAATATTTCCATCCGCAATAATTTTTTGAACCTTTTAGGTTGTTTGGTGCCCACCCCATTCCACTTGTACCTTTTAAAGAAATTTTTCCTCAAAATTTTCGAACCTTTAAGGATGAGGTTCTTTGGCTAATGAGCACATGCTCAGATAAATTTCAATTGGTGTGCTGTACAAGTAACATAGACCAATTTACAATGTTTTACAGCCAATGATTTTATTTAACTTATTTTGCTAACGGTAACTAAGTACCGGACAAGGATATTCTAAAGCTATTTTTTTTCTTTGAAACTTTAATTCTAAAGAAATAGTTCCATTTACGTACTGTACTGGAGATCCCAGAGAATCTAATAGTTCCAAGCGAAGCTTATTTGAAAACAGTATATTACAATCCAAAAATTTTATATGGTTTGGTTCGTAATACAAAATTGGTTCTGAAATGTTCATATTTGGAATGAGCATGAATACCTTTTTCGAATTGTCCTCGATTATTTGATTTCCAATAAAATCTGATCGCAAAAAGAACATTTTTGTAAAAAAATACAGGTCTACGGTTTTTTCACCGGTTATAGATCCTTCTACGTAATTTTCGCTAATCCCTAGTGTTCGCTAAAGTTTTAACGATAATTTTTCTATTTTTGCATCTCCAGTACAATTAATTGTTACTTTTTTAGTTAATTCGTCATAAATAAATTGAATGATACCACATAATCATAAAAAATATATAATTTGAGCAAGTTGCTACCTACATTAATATTAATTAACTTTCAGTTCAGTTGAAAATGTGCATCTGATACCTATGCCCTATGTAGATAGCAACTTGCAAAACCTATCCCGTTTTTTGTTTCTAGCTTAAGCCTTAACTAGTAAAAGTATCTCTAATGGTAATTTAGCACTGAGAAATCCAGAATAACTCTCCTATAAAATTATTTTGCTAAGCTATCTGCTAAGATGCGGAACTAAATGCAGAGATAGGTTATATAGGCTTGCGCTTAGAGTAGATAGGTTTAACAAGCACATTAAAAATAGTCATTACTGAAATCAATTGTTTTAGTCAGAGTGTCCCAGCCAGTAGATAACTTGAATGTAATGAGAAAGTAGTTCGCATCTGTAGCGGGTGCAAAATACTTGTTGATAATATGGACGAGTTTCATGGAATTCGCAACAGGAACCAACAAAATGTTTTTCCATAAAACGGAATGATGGAAAGCCCAGTTCACCGAAATCTATCACTGAAAGATTGAAATCCCGCTCCGAAGCTATTTGCTTGATAACGTTGCATTGATCTTTTCCCTTTGTATACACAATAGGTTCCGAAAGACGATAAAATATCCATTGCAAAGCAGCTTCAACTGTTGCAAACCCGTTGCTTCTGATGTCGTATGTACCATTCATAGCAAGAGCAGAGCTGCAATGAAATGATCTAATGATATAGTAAAGAAAATGAATAGTGTAAAAATTTTCACTGCAATTAAAATAAGTCTGGGTAAAGAAAGAAGCCGCCAAAGAAGTTTCAAAGATGTAAATAAATATGAAATGATAACTAGTAACTTACTTCATACTTATTTCCTGTCGGTGAGTTAGCTCCGTTATGTCGACGTTTGGGATAAACGTGAAGTGAAAGATATGCTGCGAGTATCGAAATTTTGCAGTGACTTCGGTAGTGACTGACAGTCCTGAGCCAAGTGAGGCAGTGTTGAGATAGATTGCGGCCATAATAGGAACGTATACAGTTTATCGTTATTAGATTTCTTGTACTGCAAACGCCAACAGTATTAAAGGATTAGTAAAATAGCTTTAAATAAAAACATCACGCGATATTTGAACCATTTAACTAGGTCATAAATGGTTGTCTACTAGGATCAAAATAATAAATTCTCTGAACTATAAATCAAACGTAGTTTAGGATTTTGAAGCCGAAAAAATGTCACGCCATTTTTGAACAATAGGTCAATGATGTTTGTTTTAGATAAACGATATTAATTAGGTTCAAAATACAAAATTCGCTTAACTTTGAATCAAAAATAATTTTGGATTAGTTGAGCGAACTTTGAAGACAAAAATATCACGCGATTTATGTATAATCAAAGAGTTTATTAGGTCAATGATATTTGTTTTTAGGTTTAAAACATGAAATTTGCTGATTTCGCAAATTTTTGAACTTAAAATTAATTAATTTACGTCAATCATTTGTTTACATTGGCTTTGTTCAAAAGCTATATAAGAAGCTGCTTCAAATCCCTTTTGCCAACGAAGATCGCATTGCTACAAGAAGGTTCAAGCTTCAAGAAGAAGAAGACGCCGATAGTTGCGAAGCAAACTGTAAGTTCTATAGTAATATTTTGAAATTGATGCATACTGTACAGTGATACGATTCAGTGCATTTTTCCGCACGTTAATCCAATAACATGTGCCCGCCCCCAACCCACATGCACCTAATAATTCTAATAATTTGTTCGAAAAGGCTAAACAAAGTTTAAGAACGATAATAAGATGAGGATAAGTAGATCGTGAAAATGAATTTATTGTGTAGGGGATATGACTACCCCTAACCCACACCTCCTGGCACTGCTGAACTGGAACACTGAAGGTCTGTATAGACAGGGAAAAATGGTTTGCAGTTCACAAACCCAACCTAATCTAAGCGCAAGCAACATTAGATAGGGCAAACCTACTTACTAATAGCTAAGATAGAAAAAAAATCAAAAAACAAAGTAGGTAATTGTAAACTTGTGAGCACAAGTTTGCAAATTCAGAATGGGTTGCGCAAATCAAAAAACTTGTTCGAGATTCAAGACAAGCCACGACAAGTACCACAACCACACATTTCACAACTTAATTGAGATTACAAAATGATTATGACGCGCTCAAAAGTCAAATCAGAAAACCACAGTTTCGACACTCTACTCTCATCACTTCACTTAAACTAGCTTCATGTCCATAATTCTCTGGCAACACAATAAATTCACCTCAATTAGCGCAGATTTCGTATCCTTTGAACCCGTGAGCTTCTACATTGATGTCTTCCCTGAAATTTAATGGGCACCACTTAAAAGTTTGGAGACTAAATATGAATATCGAACAAGTACGTATCATTCTATGCAAGCGAAGGGAAAAACAAAGATCTACAGTTTCACAATAGGTGCTATTTTTGCTATTTTTGCTGCAGCAACAACAGATAAGTTACCTGTTTGCTTAGTTTTTGGAATACAGTATCCATCACTGTCTTTTGAATCCATGCTGACTGTCGGCTTTAAATCACTGCCGACAACAGCGTTTGAATCTAATGGCTCCGTTGTTGGTTGGTATGGGTTAGCTAAACTATCTGTAGATGAAAAATTACCTGATAAACCGCTTGGAGTTGCTATGCTATCGCAGACATTTTCGCAAGACACATTTCGGCTACAATTATTATTGAAAACTGACATTTCAATACCAGGATTCGGATCTGGCATTCTGCGACCCAATTGATGAACTTGACGAATTCGACGACGATGGACCAAAAACCTGAAGCGACAGAAGTTTATGTTACAGCTGAATCTGGAGTAACTTATCGAATCAATACGGTACCATATGTGCTCAAAGGAAACAGTGGATCAAAGGAAACAGTGGATCAATATACCTTGCAATAAACTCAACCAATAACAGATTAGCTATAGT
>JASANG010002868.1:0-22236 GCA_030248215.1 Enoplolaimus lenunculus
GCTGTCCCGGTTATAACGTGATCCCATCCGCAATCACTTAACAATATTTAAGTATATGAGCTGTATAAAATGTCATCAACACGTCGAAGCTTACAACAGGAGCGCCAAGCTTCTATGACTGAACGCTGATAGTAAACGCTTCTGATAAGAGAGTATCATGGTTAGAAGCCATGTAAGAAATTACATTTCAGATGAAATATAAAATATTGCTCTGATCGAACAGTAAATAATAAAAAATTGATCATCTGACAATGTCGGCCATATAAAGATCAAGGGCGGAACGTTTTTTCTGCATGACTGCAATAGAGTAAGATTTAAAGCTTGAGACAATTTTTTGCTTACTTTAGGTTTAAGTTTATAGGATTAGGCTTACGCTTAGGCTTAGGTATAAGCTGATATTCTTACGTTTAGGCTTAGGCTTAGGTTTAGGCTTCGGAATATGCTTAAACACTGCAAAAAATGGTGAGTCAAATTGTCTCTCTCTGAAATAGGCTCTACGGGACTAGTCAAACAGAGTCAAATCCGACTCTGCCAAAGTCAAATTCACTCACTAAGTCTCACGTTTAACTCTGGCAGAGTCGAGTTTGAGTATACGCCTATGTCTAAGTCTAAGCCTAAGCCTAAGCCTAAGCCTAAGCCTAAACTTAAGCCTAAGCCTAAGCCTAAACCTAAACCTAAACAGTTTGTGTTGTCCCATAGAGCCTATTTTGGTGAGAGTCAATTGTGCTCGCCGTTCATTGCAGTGTACTACTGTTACGACCCCGTTCTTTACATTGGCCCATAATTCGAATCCTGGCAACAAATTACATCTCAGATGAACTAGAACATATTCGCTGAAAAAAATTGAAATCAAATATATTTCGCTCAACGATATTAACGTCACGTCTATCATGCCGTTATAGGCCAAGATGACAGCTACCGCCACATATACAAGCACAACAATAAAGGCCGAACTCCAGCGCCTGTACCGTTTTATACACAACTCTCAAGCACAACAAAACCCGAACAGATCTTGGTTCAGCTTATAAGGGACTTCACAGCTTAAAACTGGTTAAAAGCGTAAAAGCCTTGTGCTAAGACGCTTTTGTGAGACTGGCTTATAGCTAGAAATTATCAAAAAACTGACTAATTTAGCTCCGAAGCTATTTGCCTGAAAGGGACAAGTGGTTAGTTGTACAATAGGAGCCAAAAGGGGTGGGGGCATAGTGAACTCTAATATTCAGATTGACGGCGTGGCACAAACCAATAATGATATGCCTTGAATTTATAATTGTATTCGCATCAAATATGAATATTTCGGCCCATGAGTAGAACACGGCCGGAACAGTAGTATAAGCCTAAGCGTAAGCCTAAGCGTAAGCTTAAACCTAAGCCTAAGCGAAAGAATGAGCATATTCCTAAGCCTAAGTCTAAGCTTGAGCCTGTGCAAAAAAATTAGTCTAAAGCTTAAACTGACTCTATTATAGCCCCTCCTGAAAACGATCCGGCCCTGTTATATACATGGGCCAATATGTCCAATCCAAATAATTGTATCGGAAGCTTAAGCTTGAAGTTTACTTCTTATCTTGAGCACGACGACTAAGAAACACAACTGTTCAGTGTTAAATGTATTCTGTGTACACTTTTTATATGTTACTAGTTTTGCCAAATTTGAAACATTAAAATACAACTAATTTGCACTGTAAATTCCAATGAGTTGATCAATCAATTCAGTTAGCTAGTAGGTTATTTTTAAATTAATATCAGTATACAATAACTGACTCTTAGTTGAGTTAATTCTCACTCTGAGTTAGTTAATTACGTCAGAATGAATTGAATCATCTCAAAATTCTGAGTTCTGATAGTCCTGACTCAGACTGAGTGGTTCAACTCATTCTGAGGAAAATTAACTCACTGAAATTTACAGTGCGCCTACATCCCATATTAACTATACGGGCATGCCTATTGAGCCTAAGCCTAAATCAAGCCTAAAAATAAGCCGAAGCCTAAATGTACTTCGTCTCTAAGTACCTCAGTCATTATCTTTCAGTCCGCAAGGACATAGTTTCTTAGATACCCTATGGCGCGGAGTACTAGCTGTGTAGTCTACCGACGTAGGTATAGCTTGTCCAGTAAACATTTGATGAACATAGAGCTTTTAACAAACGTCTGGAAATTTTGTGTGCAACTTAAACCAATGGCAACGTGGGACTGTCATGACATTTAAGTGGTTCTTCAAATTACCTTTATAATTAGAGTAATTGAGTAATTACCTTTTGTAGTTTAAATCAACTTTCTAACTGAACTAACGGGTAGATTTACGCTTAAACTGATTTAAAATCTTACGTATTTTTAGTTTAAGCTAAACTTAGAACTCTTTGATACACATAATTTCTGGGCTGCATTTGTTACTAAAACAAAATATAAGTTTACTAAAACTCGTGTTAAACATAAAAATATGCTAGTTTAAGTAAAATTTAAAATTCTAGTTTATTTAATCTGTCCAGCCATTTGAGTTTCACTTAAACTAATATTCAAGTTTAGTTAAACTATAATTTAAGTTTAAGTTTTTGTAGAGTAGGATGGTACACTCCAAACCACATCGTCCAGTTTGAAGCTCAAATCGGCAATAGCTGAATACGTTCAATCATCCGGACACGCATGTATCGAGGACTTCAAAATTGTGGCCTCAGCACAAAAATTGCCATCTCGAACAGCCACGAACCTTTGCCTCCAAATCCTGGGATCTATTTGTATCAGGGATAAACAGCCGTAACTTAGCTTTAGGCTTAGGCTTAGGCTTAGGCTTAGGCTTAGACTTAGGCTTAGGCTTAGGCTTAGGCTTAGGCTTAGGCTTAGGCTTAGGCTTAGGCTTAGGCTTAGGCTTAGGCTTAGGCTTAGGCTCTGAATAATATGCACACTTTTGAAATTTTTATATGACCTATATCCATACTTCACTCTGGCTCTTAATCCTGACCGTATTCCACAATATATGTATATTATATATGTAATATATTTATATAATATCCAAAATGTGAAGCCTATAATATGCAGTTTAGAAAGCGATTTCATTTTTGTTACATTTTCGCTAATTCTTTCTTATTGTTTCTCAAATGAAAGAAAAAAGTTCGAAATTCCGTATTCATCGAATGTAGAAGAAAAGTTAATTGACCTGACCACAGTTGATGATGATGATGATAAATATACACGTAATCAAAAAACAACTGTTACGCATCAGACATAAACAAAAAAAGTAGTCTTATTTGTAATTAAAATGGTGTGAAATATTTGGTCTGTTTTCGTTTGGGTATATTTTTTCATTTATATCATTTCGTATGTGATGTTTTTCATTTTGAGAGTATTTTTTTTCGTATCGATTTTTCATTTATTTGATGGGTCAAAGACGACGTAATATCTTCTTTTTCTTCGCATTAATTTTAATTATACAAAATGAGATAAAATTTGTATATTTTTAGAAGTCATTTTGTAATGAAACACTGTGTATGCAAATGTATTTGTGGGTAAGCCATAATAGTAGCGTTTAACTTTAATGGCACCGAAGGGTGGGTTTGTAGGCAGACGAGGGTCAGAGCGGTTCAGCCAATTGAGAACATTTTATTCCATTCGTAAATTTTCAACCTTGCTTGTAAGTTACCGAAAACCGTTGTATGCTACTCGTGAAAAATGTTTAGCTACCGCAGCAAGGGTGCGCTGGGAACGAACTTGTTATGGGATCCTGCTCACTGTAAGACAGGAAGGCTGGGTGGCCTTCGAGGCTGGGAGGGTTAGGTTTAGACCTAGGTTTAACATATGGGGCTTAGAATCAGGCTTATGTTTACGCGTGGTCGTTGGCCTAAACTTAGGTTTAGGCTTACTCATGACTAAGGTTTTTGACATAGACTTAAACTAAGGCCTAATGAGCATGGATTAATGACTTTTAAGTTGTTTTAAGCTTATTGTTTCAAATTTTTAGTTGAAGCTAAATTTAGTAATCCCTTAAAAATATTAACCCCTTCATTGATCGAAAGAGATTTGTTATTTTAACCTAAGCCTAAGTCTATTGACGAAGTACATTTTTCACTGTAAATACCAATGAGTCGATTAATCATCTCAGCTAGCGATTTAGTTATTTCTAAGTTAATATCAGTAAAAGATTATTAACTCACTCTGAGTTGAGTTGATTACCACTCAAAGTTAAGTTGATCACCACTCAGAGTTGAGTTGATTACCACTCACAGTTGAGTTGACTCCGGATGGCTTGATTAATTCACTCAGAATTAGTTGAGTAAACACTTAGAATTGTGACTCTTAAAATGAAGACCCCATTTTATTATCACTCCCTCTTATTCGGATCACAACAGTACGATCATTCAATGTTATCACCAGCAGAATATCATAACAACTTCAGACTCTAAATCAGTGTCTGCGTTTACCAGGAAAAAATCCACATTTTATCCTGTACCAAAATGCTCAGGTTTTAGTCTCAAAATTGCTAAGATGTAAATATGCTCTCACAATCCTTGAAATATATTTCGTACACCAGAGGCAAATTCATCATTTGGTCCATTGAGGAACGTTGGGGTCCAGGGCCTTCAGTAAAGACACCCTGTGAGACTATAATTCATCTCGGCCATAAAATTACAGATGGATTGGGGTCAAGGGCCATCAGTATTAATGCCATTGGACCACAAGTTATCTCGGCCAAAAATTGAAGATGGATTGCGGTCTATGGCCTTCGGTAAAAAGACCCTATATATTGGACCACATTTCATCTCGGGCATAAAATTCCAGTTGAATTGGGGTCTAGAGCCTTCAGTAACAATGCCCTTAGACCCCAATTCATCTCGGGCATAAAATTGAAGATGAATTGCGGTCTAGGGCCTTCGGTGGCCCTAAATATTGGACCCCAATTCATCTCGGGCATAAGATTGCAGATGAATTGGGGTCTAGAGCCTTCAGTAACAAGGCCCTTAGACCACAAGTCATCTCGGCCATAAAATTACCGATGAATTGGGGTCTAGAGCCTTCAGTATTAATGCCTTTAGTTTCCAATTATGACAATACAGATATACTTGATAAGACCATGGCGCATGGCCCCAATAACCGACAAGGAATCGCAACGAAAATTTTGCGTTAAAATTAACATTTCGCATTGTCAAAAACTTCCGAATTCGCGTTGGTTAATATCCGTTTATTTGTTGTTTTTTATTAAAGATTAATTTTGTTATTTTTCACTGCGATCTATTTCTTACAAAATCTTTGTTATAATTTCTCAAAAATTAAATTATATCTGTAACAAATATTCAGCTGGTAACAATTTTGAGTCTTTTTTTGTCGTTGCCTCTTGTTACAAACACATTTCATTTTAAAATTATAAATTAGGAACAGTAAAAAGTTGAAAAAAAAACATTATTTTTTAAATAAGTTTCACTGTAACCACAACGTTTCAGTGACGTATGTCAACTGTCAGGCAGTTATCATTTTAAAAAATGTAAATTTGAATTACGATTTGAACTGCTTTCAATAATATATACAACTTTGGAAGGTAACCTCTGGCCAGATTTAGCTTCAAGCTAAATTTCGAAACGTAACATTTTCTCGTTATTAATCATAATAATTTTATATCAATTGAAGAATCTAGTAAGAATCATTCGAATGACTGAAAATTATATATATATAAATATATATATAATATATATAAATATATATAAATATATATATAATATATATATAAATATATATAAATATATATATATAATATATATTCAAATATTTATATATATCGATATATATTTACAATGTTGGGAAGTCTGCAATTTCAAATAGAAGGGTATTTTCGTGCCTGAAATTAAAAAAAAAAACAAAAGAAAACTAAACACACTTTCCCGATCTTCTCAAGAAATAGTTTTCATTGGCTCTCAAAAACATTTACATTAAATTGTACCCTGGAAAATGAAATCCTAGCGACGATCCTGATACATGTAAACCTATAAACAAATATATATATTAGTGAAAACATTTGATTATACTGAAATTGAGTAAAAAATGATTTTAAAAAGCAACCAAGTAAAATAGAAAAATTGGAAAAAAACAAAAAAACAATAACTTTGCAGCAAATATTCGTGGATGTAATAAACAGCAAGTTTGTAGGATAAGAATATGTTATTAACTTTTATTCATTTCAATGTTTGCCTCGCTGAGAAATACACGCATCAGGTCAGTAGAGAAAGTCGACAAGATTTATTTGAAAAAAACAGAATGAGAGTAAAGAAAAACCAGTGAATTAAATACAAAATTGAAGATTTTGTTTATTGTTTTAAATAAAAATAGTATTATTTTTGAATATTTTTTCAGTGTATAATAATATTTTCAAACATTTTAGGCAATAGTGTAGTAAGCTTTAATGTGTTGATTCATGGTTTACCTGGTAAAGTACAAATAGTGGGGGATTCGAAGCTGAAACCCCTGTGTTTCATATGTTTTCAAAAATTCAGATTTGACAGTAAGTATACACAAAATAAATTGTTTTGAAATTTCAAGACTCTTACTTTCTTAAATTTTCAAAACATTGATGTCTTTGTATTTCAGACATTAATAGCCTTAACCAGCTCAAAAATTTGTGTCTGTAATAGATGAAACAAAAATGTCTTATGTTCAAGAAATTACTATTTCTAATTTATAAGAAACAAATTTCTTTCTTTCAAGTAATTGTTGTTTTTATTGAAGAATTTCTCTTATTTTATGTATGAAAAAAATCGGCTCCGATTCTTTAGAGAGTATGCAAATAATCGAATTTTAAGCATATTTCGGGTGAAGATCAGGCTTCGCCCAACCTAAGGTTACGTCTTCGACCCAGAGTGGGACATAAGCCGCGGACGCGGCAAACTTTTAAAGTTTTAATTTGGAAGATCTACGCTATTGCCTGCTTGATTTCTGGTCATGTGCTACCTGTGTTTAATTTAAAATTTCATCTGTAAAATACATTGAAGCTATATCGAAAATTTCATTTTAAAGCCAGAATCACCAGCGATCTTTAAAATACTGATTTGACTTCAGGCGCGGGTAAAACGTGGGTCGTGGGTAGATCTTTTTTGCGCGGGTATACCGGGGGTCAAAATTTCGTTTTTGCGTTGGTCAAGCGCGGGTCGTGTTTACTCACTTCCCACTCTGCTTGGACGTATAGTAGGTTGTAAAATTAGGGAATTTGGTTGAGCTTAGCTCGACAGTTTTAAGGCGGTTTCCACGGCGAGCACTGTAACCAAAAAAGCATCAGTGTCCATCACACTAACCCATCAAAAGTCACCTGGTGTACGCATGATATTGTGCAATTTGTATTGCTTTTAGTAGACATTTATTTAACAAATAGTTACATAAGCTGCAACGAGAGTCTACCAATTGTCACTAGTCCGTATGCGAAGACGTCTGTTTTCGATCTACTTTCATCCAAAAGTTGCAGGGCAAAAGCGACTTTATTAATCAGGATTTAGTCATAATGTATCTCTTTTTGATACTACACAGCAAAAAATGGTGAGTCAAATTGACTCTCTCCGAAATAGGCTCTACGGGACTACACAAATTGAGTCAAAATTCGACTCCGGCAGAGTCAAATTCGATTCACTGAGTCGCATGTTGGACTCTGGCGGAGTCGAATTTGACTCAGTTTGTGTAGTCCCGTAGAGCCTATTTCGGAGAGAGTCAATTTGACTCACCATTTTTTGCAGTGTAGTCTTAAGGGGTGGGTGAAGCGTTTTTTACAACAGTGGGAGCCTTTATTCACCTGGATGACCTATGCACCATTAGTAATACATATGTACAAACCTACGCTGCAAAAAATGGTGAGTCAAATTGACTCTCTCTGAAATAGGCTCTACGGGACTACACAAACTGAGTAAAATTCGGCTCCGCCAGAGTCAAACGTACGACTCAGTCATTCGAATTTGATTCTGACGGAGTCGAATCTGACACAGTTTGTGTAGTCCCGTAGAGCCTTTTTCGGAGAAAGTAAAGTTTGACTCACCATTTTTTGCAGTGTAAGCGTGCACTGAAAAAAAATATCTTCAAGTTTCCCTGTGGAATTCCTTGAACGCCCGAAAAACATTTTGCAGCAACGGCGAATTGTTATACTTTAATATTAAATTTAAAACAAATTTTAGTTTTGTTTTTCGTGTTGCGAGATATATTTGAAACTTACCGAGCAGACAAAAAGAACTCCACAACTACGATATTAAAATTGCGATGATATTTGAGTCTTTGAACTCAATTATGTTTATAATTTACGTTACTAAAAGTGACAGTAGTATTGACACTGAGTTGCTGAAAATGTAACATATATGCATGAATATTTGTGAGGTTGTGTAGTAAACGAAACTTTGTCTTCAAAAACTCATGTATACTAATGTATTTATAGCAATATATGTATTTTTAAACATATACGTACATATATATACAAATATATATATATGTATATATACATTTCCATTGCTATATATATGTAAATAAATTAAAAAATATTAAAATTATTACATATATACAACAAAAATATTACATTTAATATTTGTATTTTAGGAATTTTTATAAAAGCAGCATTTGAAATATATTTACTGTTATCATTTGACTCGTTATAAAATTTCAGGGTCAAATAAAATTGTAGTTTTTTTGGCTGAAAACTAGTAGCTTTGACGAGTTATGAACATCACTGACTGGCAAAAAAGAAACAGTTTTTGACTCAAAACAGCTGACTTTTGTGTTACAGTAATGAAACTGAACGAGAAAAACATTAATTGTAAGCTTTAATAAGTAATTGAGGTATTAAACTATGAAAAATTTAACAGAATTCATATATTTAAGTAATAATAATTTAGCTGTATATGTTCGTTAAAAATTGTTATATTTAAGTAAAATGGTAAAGTTTTTTTAAACCAGAAACCAATTGTTTGATAATATTTTATATCGAATTTTTGCATTTCTTTAGATTATATACATTGACTATTGCTAAAATGAATGTGTTTTAAAATAAAGTGGAAATTTTTGAGACAAAAATTAATTTAAAACATTACTAAATATATTTCCCGATATAAAAGATTACTGATGCTCTAAGTTTGTCGAGTCGCGTAGTGAGAAATTTAGCTTAATTTGCTTCAAGTTTTAGCATTTAAAGTTTCACGACTGACCCTAATTTATTTTAATAATAATAATATCACAGGTTGGTTTGACTTGTAGGAAGTTAAAGTTTTGACTGGTTAACGTAGGTATCGCTATTGGTAAGCGACTGGCTTCAATTGAACGTTGGTAATAACAAGAGTGGATGATCACTCTAACAAGAGTGTGCAACTGGGTACATTCTGTGTGTTAAAGAATGTACCCGGCACGTGTTGCGTTTTTGGCCTACCCCCCTCATTTTGGGGGGGGGGTCAATTTTACGTTCATTTTACACGTGTATCCGCCGGCCAACACCGAAAATATAATCGGACCACATTTTAGTACATATATTAGCACAGAATTTCAACATCGATGGAGATTTTGACCCCCCAAATAGGGGGTAAGCCAAAAATGCAACGCGCGCTGGGTACATTTTTTCTACATAGAATGTACCCAGTTGCATACTCTTGTTAAAGGGTATCATGCACTCTTAATTGCGGACTTAACTTACACTATTTTGTATCCGCTTCAAATGTTGGTGACCTATGTTCATTCTAAAGTGCAGTTTTTAACTGACCATTGTTTCTGATGCCAGAAATTTTTTACATTTTCAGTTCAAAATTGATTTCAATTCTGAATCAGATACCTGTTCACTGTAAATTTCAATGAGTTGATTTTCACTCAGAATGAGTTGAATTCCTCAGTATGAGTTTGGACTATCTGTAGTCACTATTTTGAGTTGGTTCAATTCATTGTTATTTAATTAACAACTCACATAGAGCCAAGTCAACTCCAGAGTGAGTTAGTGTTTACTGATATTAGCTCAGAAATAACCAACTCGCTAGTTGAATTGATTAATCAACCCAATGGAATTTACAGTGTTCGAAAAGCGTTTAAAATAGCGTTTTTATTTTTGAGACGAGTCATTACTAATAAATTTCGCGCTATCGCAGGTAAAGCAGTTGCCAACAATTTCATTGGCTTATCTGGGTACAGTTGAATTCAACCTCAGCTTTCAACCAATTGGATGTTTTTAATATTTTAGACTTTATCGGTTCTTCACTTGAACTCATTTAATATATCAGCTCAAAGATTTTAATGCCAAAGTAAAATGCCACCTAAGAATTTTTCAACTTCAATTTGTGCAATCAAATTAATATTCTGGTCGACTTTGCTCAGTTGTCTTTATCAACTCGGTAAGTTCACGTGCAGTAGAAGCCAAATCTATATATTAAAGCTAGAACGCCCCACATACGTATATTGGGCAAATTTCCAGCATTACTTTGTTTTCAAAAATTTCTTAGGAACTACACGTGATTGTTCTTTGTTGTATGAACACAAAATTTGCATGGTAATTTTTGTGCTTTCGCTAACTTTGCGCATTGAGCAAAGCTGGCAGACTAGTTCATTTAAAAGCACACATTTTGAGTCTATTTTTATTGTTAGTTTTTTATGTTTTTTAAAATGACGCTATAATGTTGAGAAAAACAAGTTCCGAAAACTGTTGCAAACTTCTAAGGGTAGTGCTATCTTTTGATGACGTCCGGCGTCGTCCGTCACCGTGCGTCACGGTGCGGTGTCGTGCGCGAATTAGACACGTAGCATACCGTATGGTGACGGACGACGCCGTACCACAAGTATAGCGCAACCCTCTGTGCTTACTTGGTTCTTTATTTTTTACATAATTTTCGCCAATATAAAGAACATGGGCGGAACAGTATTATAAGCATATTCCTAAGCCTAAGCCTGAGCACTAACCGTAACGATGAGCATATTCCTAAGCCTAAGCCTGCACTGTAAATTTCAATGAGTTGATTTTAACTCTGAATGAGTTGAATCACTCAGTCTGAGTTAGGACTGTCAGACATCAGAATTTTGATTTGATTCAATTCATTCTGAGTTACTTTAATCAACTCACCCAGAGTCAACTCAACTCAGAGTGATAATCAACTCAACTCAGAGTGGGTTTGTGTACACTGATTTTAATTCAGAAATAACTAACTTGGTAGCTCCAAGCAAAAAAATTTGTCTGAAGCTTATGCTTACTCTATTGCAGACCCACAGAAAAACGTTCCGCCGTGATCTTTACATGGGCCTAATTTTCTATTGGCAATTTTTTTCAAAGTCCTATCGGCCGTTTGCAGTAATAAAACAATGGTGAATCGAAAAGCTAGTTATTTTAGAGTTGACAACAGAAAACTAGAATGAGTACAATCAACTCAGAATTCTGAGTTCTGATAGTCCTAACTCAAACTGAGTGATTTAACTCATTCTGAGTTAAAATCAAATCACTGCAATTTCACAGTGAACTTTTTGCAGTGCAAAATTTTCAACACAACTCGGCCGGTGGGGGTTGCATAACCCCATCCTCTTTACATCTACCGCTAAAAGTGTCTTAAGCCTGCAAGCTTTGCTTAGGCTTTAACTTGTAATCTACTCCTCTATTTTCTGTTGTCAATTTTTTGTCTTTCTCATTATTGTTTTTCATTTTTAATTTCTTTTCTATTTTTATTTTTTTTATTTTTATATTTTCATTATTCTCTTTTTGTGTGTATTTTTCAGCTGTCCTACAACAAACCTGCTTCGATTTTGATGAATTGTGTGGCTTTTGGGCGAGCGTTGGTGAATGTCAACGAAACGCAGTTTGGATGTTGCCAAATTGTGCGTTTTCGTGCCGTCAATGTGTCCGATTTGGTACGTTCCAAAATTTGCCACCTTGTCTTGTCAGGGGAAGGGGGTAGCAAACCCAGAGCGCAGAAGGGGTGTGCCCCTCAATTAGAAAAATTTTATAAACGGTAGTGGCCGCAATTTTGGTTTACTTTTGTACCAACGAAATTGCGAGTGGCTTGTTGCTCGTTTCGCTGGCGAGGGTTTTTACCCAATATTGCGCTGCCGGGTACTAATTTATCTGACACTGGGTCGTGCACAAATATACTCGCAACCGAAGTTACGTTTTTAATACTATCCGCAATATCCGACTTTGAGCAGCGAACATTCTCAACGGTACCCTTCAATTTTAATGGCTAAATCTTGAGTACTCGAGCAAAATTTCGTCTGTTCTTGCGTTTAAACTGCGCGTTATCGTTGATATGGTGTGCTTGCAGAGTGTAACCGAAGATTAAAAAAACCGGAGGTTACAAAACCGGACGCTACAACACCGGAGCAAAGCCGGTGGTCGGGGTTCTGCCAAAGCCGGCGCCGGAAGCCGGCTTTCGATTTCCTGTGGTGCAATTGAAACAAAAATATTTCCGGCCCGTAGTCTCGAAACTTTTAGAGTATCGCAAAACGTCTTATTAGTCACTCGTGAAAAAGCTTTGAAAAATATATAAAACACTGTATAATTCAATGAGTTGTGTTTAACTCGGAATGAGTTGAGTCAATTTAGTTTAAGTTTAAGCGGATACCATAGCCTTAACCATAAATGTGAGGTAACAAAGTGCAAGTCCTGAACTGCAGGTTGACTAGTACTGGATTAAACAAAAATTTAAAATCTCCGTTTTGAATTTTAGATTTTATAATCGACAACAGGCAGCCGTCACCGGCCAATCAACAACCACAGCCACAATTCGCTTCTGGAGGACCCACAACTCCAAACGACCCTCGTCGAAGTATAAACGACCGAGGCCCAGCGATCATCAATCCAAACTTTGCCGGCGTCATCCGAGGCCCCGTTTCTGAAGCGCGCACCGCCGGAATCATTTTGCCCAGTCCAAACGCAGCTCAGCTTGGTGGACAACGAACCAATTTTATTAATTTTAATAATCAGCAACCACAACAACAGCCGCAACAGCAGCAACAACAGCAACAACAGCAACAACAGAATTTCGCAACTTCTATTGATTCGAGAGCCGAAGCGCAACAACAAACTCTGGATGGCGATAATTCTTTGACGCCAGCGTCCGAATGTCAGCGACTGACGCTGTTGCAACCGGCCGATTTAAACGAACGACTCATCAGACGCAACTTAGTTGTTGATTTTGAAGGTATAAACTTATTATGATACAAAAAGTTGGGCCCATGTATAGAACAGGACCGGAACAGTAGTATAAGCATATTCTTAAGCCTAAGACTAAGCCTAAAAACCTAAGCCCAAGCGTATGGATGAGCCTATTCCTAAGCCTAAGCCTAAGCCTAAGTTTAAGCGTATGGATGAGCCTAAGCCTAGGCCTGAGTCTAAACCTAAGCCTAAGCCTAAGTCTAAGCCTAAGCCTAAGCCTACGCGTATAGATGAGCTTATTCCTAAGCCTAAGTCTAAGTCTAAGCCTAAGCCTAAGCATAAATTAAACCTAAGCGTAAGCCTAAGCCTAAGCGTTGCAAAACTACGTTCCTAAGCCTAAGCCTAAGCGTTGCAAAACTGTGTTGCTAAGCCTAAGCCTAAGCCTAAGCCTAAGCATTACAAAACTACGTTCCTAAACCTAAGCCTAAGCGTTGCAAAACTGTGTTGCTAAGCCTAAGCCTAAGCCTAAGCCTAAGCCTAAGCCTACGCGTATAGATGAGCCTATTCCTAAGCCTAAGTCTAAGTCTAAGCTTAAGCCTAAGCTTAAGCCTAAGCCTAAGCGTAAGCCTAAGCGTTACAAAACTACGTTCCTAAGCCTAAGCCTAAGCGTTGCAAAACTGTGTTGCTAAGCCTAAGCCTAAGCAAAAAATCTGATCTAAAATCTAAGTCTACTCTGTTACATTTTCACAAGAAACCTGAACGCCCCTAAAAGTAACACAGACCCAAATTGTGAATGTAAATACGACGGCTAATTTTTGGGCCGAAAAAATCGAATTTGTTGAAAATACAAAATTCGTCGTGAAATGATAAGAGAATGTAAATGAGTCGCTAAATTAAACCAAAAAAGCTTAAAATTCCAACTATTTTTGGTCAAATGTCGGCTGACGAAAATTGAACGAAAACCAGTCGAAAATTGTGACACGGTATACGCAAATTTTGGTCAATATATAGAACAGAGCGGTAACAGTAGTACCTATATAGCATATTCTTAAGCCTAAAACATATTTAAGCGTAAGCGTAATAATGAGCTTAAACCTAAGTCTAAGCCTAAACAAAAAAATAGTTTAAAGCATTAACCTTTACTCTATTACATTTATCAGCACCCAATGATTACACTGTCCCGCTGAATCTCATATGATATTCGTTGAAATTTAGGAATATCATATGATATTCGCACAAATGACCCACAGTATCATGTGACATACCGTCTCTTGTACACATTGTCGATCATTTGACTGCGGTGGTTTGTAAGCTAATGTCATACACTGTAAATTTCAGTGAGTTGATTTTAACTCAGAATGAGTTGAATCACTCAGTCTGAGTTAGGATTACCAGAACTCAGAAGTTTGAGTTGATTCAATTCATACTGACATAATTAATCAACTCACCCAGAGTCAACTCAACTCGGAGTGAGAATCACCTCAACTCAGAGTGAGTTAATGTTTACTGATACTAATTCAGAAATAACCAACTCGCGAGCTGAATTGATTTATCAACTCATTGGAATTTACAGTGTATGACATTCGAGATTTGTCTGTTGACTCGATATAAGAGCCCGAATTTTAACGTTGACGTCGAATCAACATGGGACAAACCGTGTCCCACCTGCCACGGTTATAACACGAATTCCGCATTATACAGTGGTCGAAGTACGCAGAAAATGCATTATTTCACCTTCGCTTACTATTGTTACTTACAGAAGAACGAGACTTCACAAGCCTTGACGAAATAAGCTTACTCTATTGCAGTCCCGCAGAAAAACGTTCCGCTCCTGATTTTTATACAGTGGCCAAACTACGCAGAAAATGCATTATTTCACCCTCGTTTACTATTGTTACTTACAGAAGAACGAGACTTCACAAGCCTTGACGAAATTATGGCGAGCAGTGAAGACAACGAATGTGTTCCAACTCAACGCACAGTTGACTGCAGACGCAATCAATGCTTCAATTTGATGTATCGAACACTCGACGGGACTTGCAATAATTTCAATCGGCCGTTGCTCGGCGCTGCGTTTACTGTTCCAATGCGTCATATGCAGTACAAATACGACGATGGACTCAGTGCACCTGTTGGTAAAAATAGTTGTTTGCTTAACACAAGGCTGCCATTGTAAAATTAGGGTGCCAGAGCTCAGTACCGGACTCGCATCGAAAAACCCGTTTGATACTGGGATTCGATTGCTTGTAACCGTAATAATTAGTGAAATAATGTAAAAGTGCTAATTTAGGCTAAAGCAATTATGCAGATTAGTCTGTACACTGCAAAAAATGTTGAGTCAAATTGATTCTCTCCGAAATAGGCTTTTTCTGACTACACAAAATGAGTCAAAATTTGACTCCGACAGAGTCAAATTCGATTCACTGAGTCTCAAGTTTGACTCTGGCGGAGTTGAATTTGACTCAGTTTGTATAGTTT
The DNA here is from genome assembly GCA_030248215.1 of Enoplolaimus lenunculus. NCBI lineage: Eukaryota > Metazoa > Nematoda > Enoplea > Enoplida > Thoracostomopsidae > Enoplolaimus > Enoplolaimus lenunculus. Next base: position 15,533 of record JASANG010002868.1, read on the forward strand.
CGGAACAGCCTGATTCGGAGAGAGTCGCAATTTGAGTCACCAGTTTTTGTAGTGTAGTTAACAAACAGCTTAAAATTTTAGAACCCCAATGTGTCAGGTTAACACCAAAGGATAATACGTTTTCAAACAAAAATCTTTATCGAAATTCGTTCCGTAGTTCCTGAGATCCTCGCCGGATGGACAGCCGGGCATTTACCGTTCGACCCCAGAGTACAAAACTTGAAACGCTTGGCGAAACTCCGAGCTTCACTTGAAGTTTCGATCCGCTCAATTTCTTGTTACGGCTCTCATCAAAGCATAGGCCCTCATTGAAACGCATTTGGCGTAAAACTTTGAATTTTGGTTTGTTCAGAATCTCGCTAATTACCTACAAATCCAAATACCCGTTCATAATATGATTCTTAATCATACAACTGCTGAAATCGAGTTAAAATTTTCAGGTTCAATTCAACGGAATATGCCCGAACCGCGTGACGTCTCCGTATCCGTTATAAGTTCACCAACTCTTGTCCAGCATAACCGGTACAATGCAATGGTAATGCAATGGGGCCAGTATATCGCTCACGATTTGACTAAAACGACAAATTTACCGGAAGAAAAGTGTACTTCCTGTACTGCGCCGGATCCACGCGGAGTTTGTATGAATATTAACGTTCCACCGTTTGATCGAAGCGCTAATACGTTCGGATGCGAAGGATCCGATACCTGGGAAGACGGTATTGTATACTTGAAAATCCACGGTCTGCACCTGTATGCGGGTCTGGCGTAACTACTCTACCAAAGGTATTCTATAAGACGACTCTCATCCTAACGGCATTCGAATACCTACTCGCTTACTTTTCTACCCCCCGCAGCTAATTTGACAGAAAGCAAAACTCTCCCGCACATCACTCGTTTGTTATTCAGAAATCCTAAACTTAAGCTAATTGAAGTTTAGGACTAAGCAAACTGCTTAGGCTAAACTTAGCACTCAGTATGCGCGAAACGCAAGAAAACCCAAAAGGCTTATTCAGCGACTCCTACTGAGCTCTGTAACCTAATCCAATGGAACCTAATGCTTAAAGCATAACGACAATTACAACAGGTTTAGGACTTAACAACGTCGATTTGTACTTATATTACGCATTAGGACAGTAAACTCAGCGTCTAGCTACGGCCGTTGAGATTGTAGTCTTAGTCTTCGATCTTAGACTTGAGTGCTTAGGTTTATGCCTCAGGCCTAGGCTGTAGTCTCATCCATGAACACGTTTATATTTCGGCTGCCGTAGGCTTAGGCTTGTGAATAGTCTCGTTCTTCTGTAGTATCCATACGTAACTTGGGCTGATATGGTTTTTCTGCTTAGTCTTAGCTCAGATTATGCTTATACTACTGTAGCGGTCCTGTTTATTCTTCGGGCCTCAATAAGCTTTTCGTATCTAAGGCTTGTGAAGTCTCGTATACCTTCTTAGTACAATAGAATCGAAGGTGAACTAAGTTGCATTTTCTGATCTTGACCACTGTATAAAACGTTCGTTATAACCGTGGCAGGTGGGCCGGTTTGTCCCATGTTGATTCGACGTCAACGTTAATTCGGCTATTACATTAATAAACAGACAATCTCGACGTCATACCTGTAATTCCATCGTCTATCAATTCAGCTCGCGAGTTGGTTATTTCTGATTAGTATCAGTACTTGCTCACTCTGAGTTGAGGTGATTCTCACTCCGAGTTGAGTTGACTCTGGGTGAGTTGATTTAGTCTGTCTATATTGAATAATACCTATATGTTGCTGTTGTTCCTAGTCAGACTCAAGTATTCAACCATTAAGTTAAAAATGCAACTCACAGTGTATAACATTAGCGAACCCAAAATGATAGATATATTACAAGACGGTATGTCACATGATATATAGATTCACAAATATCATATGTTACTCCTAATTTCGACTGTTATATATGATTCAGCTGGACATATTAATCTGATAATATAGTAAAGGTTAATGCTTTAAACTATTTTTTTGTTTTAGGCTTAGACTTAGGTTTCAGCTTATTATACGCTTACGCTTAAATATGTTTTAGGCTTAAGAATATGCTATATAGGTATTACTGTTACACGCTCTGTTCTATATATTGACCAAAATTTGCGTATACCGTGTCTCACAATTTTCGACTGGTTTTCCGTTCAATTTTCGTCAGCCGACATTTGACCAAAAATAGTTGGAATTTTAAGCTTTTTTCGTTTAATTTAGCGACTCATTTACATTCTCTTATCATTTCACGACGATTTTCTATTTTCAACATTCGATCTTTTCGCCCAAAATTAGCCGTCTATTTACATTCACAATTTGGGTCTATGTTTCTTTTAGGGGCGTTCAGGGTTCTTGTGAAAGTGTTAACAGAGTAGACTTAGATTTTAGATCAGATTTTTTGCTTAGGCTTAGGCTTAGCAACAGCATTTTTGCAACGCTTAGGCTTAGGCTTGCGGACGTGAGTTTTGTACGCTTAGGCTTACGCTTAGGCTTAGGCTTTCGTTTAGGCTTAGGCTTAGGCTTAAGCTTAGACTTAGATTTAGGCTTACGAATAGGCTCATCTATACGCGTAGGCTTAGGCTTAGGCTTAGGCTTAGGCTTAGGCTTAGCGGACACGGTTTGCAACGCTTAGGCTTAGGTTTAGGACGTAGTTTTGTATGCTAGGTCTTAGCTTAGCGCTTAGGCTTAGGCAACACAGTTTTGCAACGCTTAGGCTTAGGCTTAGGAACGTAGTTTTGCAACGCTTAGGCTTAGGCTTACGCTTAGGTTTAATTTATGCTTAGGCTTAGGCTTAGACTTAGACTGTAGGCTTAGGAATCAGCTCATCTATACGCGTAAGGCTTAGGCTTAGGCTTAGACTTAGGCTTAGGCTTAGGTTTAGACTCAGGCCTAAGGCTTAGGCTCATAGTGCAGTATTACGTTTAAAGTTAGGCTTAGGCTTAGGCTTAGGAATAGGCTCATACCATACGTTCTTGGGCTTAGGTTTTTAGGCTTAGCTCTTAGGCTTTAAGATACGCTTATATCTACTGTTCCGGTCCTGTTCTATACATGGGCCCAAACTTTTTATATCATAATAAGTTTATACCTTCAAAATCAACAACTAAGCTGCGTCTGATGAGTCGTTTGTTTAAATCGTGCCCGTCGCAACAGCGTCAGTCGCTGACATTCGGACGCTGGCGTCAAAGAATTATCGCCATCCAGAGTTCTGCTTGTTGCGAACTTCGGCTTCTTTCGAATCAATAGTATTTGCGAAATTCCTGTTGTTGCTGTTGTTGCTGTTGTTGCTGCTGTTGCGGCTGTTGTTGTGGTTGCTGATTATTAAAATTAATCAAATTTGTTCGTTGTCCACCGAGCTGAGCTGCGTTTGCAGCTGGGGCAAAATTATTCCGGCGGTGCGCGCTTCAGAAAACGGGCCTCGGATGACGCCGGCAAAGTTTGGATTGATGATCGCTGGGCCTCGGTCGTTTATACTTCGACGAGGGGGTCGTTTGGAGTTGTGGGTCCTCCAGAAGCGAATTGTGGCTGTGGTTGTTGATTGGCCGGTGACGGCTGCCTGTTGTCGATCATAAAATTTAAATTAAAACGGAGATTTTAAATTTTTTGTTTACCAGACTAGTCAACCTGCCAGTTCAGGACTTGCACTTTGTTACCTCACATTTATGGTTAAGGCTATGGTATCCGCTTAAACTTAAACTAAATTGACTCAACTCATTCCATTAAACACAACTCATTGAATTATACAGTGTTTTATATATTTTTCAAAACTTTTTCACGAGTGACTAATAAGACGTTTTGCGATACTCTAAAAGTTTCGAGACTACGGGCCGGATATTTTGTTTAGATCCACCACATAAATCGAAAGCCGGCTTCCGGCGCCGGCTTTGGCAGAACCCCGACCACCGGCCTTGCTCCGGTGTTGTAGCGTCCGGTTTTGTAACCTCCGGTTTTTTAATCTTCGGTTACACTCTGCAAGCACACCATATCAACGATAACGCGCAGTTTAAACGCAAGAACAGACGAAATTTTGCTCGGGGTGCTCGAGAGTCTAGCCATTAAAATTGAAGGGTACCGTTGAGATGTTCGCTGCTCAAAGTTGGATATTGCGGATAGTATTAAAAACGTAACTTCGGTTGCGAGTATATTTGTGCACGACCCAGTGTCAGATAAATTAGTACCCGGCAGCGCAATATTGGGTAAAAACCCTCGCCAGCGAAACGAGCAACAAGCCACTGGCAATTTCGTTGGTACAAAAGTAAACCAAAATTGCGGCCACTACCGTTTAGAAAATTTTTCTAATTGAGGGGCAACTCCTTTTGCGCTTGTAAGTTTGTTTCCCCCTTCCCCTACAAATACAAGGTGCAATTTTGGAACGACCAAATCGGACACATTGACTGCACGAAAATGCACAAATTGGCAACATCCAAACTGCGTTTCGGTCGAATTCACTCAATGCCTGCCGAAGCCTCATATCATCAAATCGAAGCAGGTTTGTTGTAGGACAGCTGAAAAATACACACAAAAAAGACAATAATGAAAATATAAAAATAAAAAAATAAAAATAGAAAAGAAATTAAAAATGAAAAACAATAATGAGAAAGACAAAAAATTAACAACAGAAAATAGAGAGTAGATTATAAGTTAAAGCCTAAGCAAAGTTTGCAGGCTTAAGACACTAGCGGTAGATGTAGAAGGGATGAGAGGTTATGCAACCCCCACCGGCCGAGCTGTGTTGAAAATTTTGCACTGCAAAAAGTTACGTAAAATTGCATAGGTGATTTGTTTTTAGCTCAGAATGAGTTAAATACACTAGTTTGAGTTAAGCCTATCAGAACTCAGAATTATTTGAAACCGATTAAACTCATTCTAGTTTTCTGTTGTCAACTCTGAAATAACTAGCTTTTCGATTCACCATTGTTTTATTATCTGCAAACGGCCGATAGGACTTTGAAAAAATTAGTGGGTCTGCAACAGAGTAAGCATAAGCTTCAGACAAATTTTATTACTTAGAGCTAGCAAGTTATTTATTTCTGAATTAAAATCAGTGTACACAGACTCATTCTGATTTGAGTTGATTATCACTCTGAGTTGAGTTGACTCTGGGTGAGTTGATTAAAGTAACTCAGAAGGAATTGAATCAAATCAAAATTCTGACGTCTGACGGTCCTAACTCAGACTGAGTGATTCAACTCATTCAGAGTTCAAATCAACTCATTGAAATTTACAGTGCAGGCTTAGGCTTAGGAATATGCTCATCGTTACGGTTAGTGCTCAGGCTTAGGCTTAGGAATATGCTTATAATACTGTTCCGCCCATGTTCTTTATATTGGCGAAAATTATGTAAAAAATAAAGAACCAAGTAAGCACAGAGGGTTGCGCTATACTTGTGGTACGGCGTCGTCCGTCACCATACGGTATGCTACGTGTCTAATTCGCGCACGACACCGCACAGTGACGCACGGTGACGGACGACGCCGGACGTCATCAAAAGCATAGCGCTACCCTTAGAAGTTTTCAACAGTTTTCGGAACTTGTTTTTCTCAACATTATAGCGTCATTTTTATAAAAAAAACATAAAAAACTAACAATAAAAATAGACTCAAAATGTGTGCTTTTAAATGAACTAGTCTGCCAGCTTTGCTCAATGCGCAAAGTTAGCGAAAGCACAAAAATTACCATGCAAATTTTGTGTTCATACAACAAAGAACAATCAACGTGCTTAGTTCCTAAGAAATTTTGGAAAACAAATAATGCTGGAAATTTGCCCAATATACGTATGTGGGGCGTTCTAGCTTTACTGTATAGGAGCATTTGGCTTCTACTGCACGTGAACTTACCGAGTTGATAAAGACAACTGAGCAAAGTCGACCAGAATATCAAATTTAATTTCACAATTTGAAGTTGAAAAATCTTTAGGTGGCATTTTACTTTGGCATTGAAATTTTTTAGCCAATTTATTAAATGATCAGAAGAACCGATAAAGTTTAAATAAAAAACATCCAATTGGTGAAACTCAAGGTCCAATTCATCTACAGCCAGATAAGCCAATGAAATTGTTGGCAACTGCTTTACCTCCGATAGGCGAAAGTGTTATTAGTAATGACTTATAGTCTTAAAAATAAAAACGCTATTTTAAACGCTTTTCGAACACTGTAAATTCCATTGGGTTGATTAATCAATTCAACTAGCGAGTTGGTTATTTCTGAGCTAATATCAGTAAACACTAACTCACTCTGGAGTTGATTTGGCTCTATGTGAGTTGTTAATTAAATAACAATGAAATGAACCACTCAAAAAAGTGATACGATAGTCAAACTCATACTAGGAATTCAACTCATTCTGAGTGAAAATCAACTCATTGAAATTTACAGTGAACAGGTATCTGATTCAGAATTGAAATCAATTTGAATTTGAAATGTAAAAAATTTCTGGCATCAGAAACAATAGTATTAGTAAAATTGCCACTTAGAATGAACATAGGTCACCAACATTTGAAGCGGATACATAATAGTGTAAGTTAAGTCCGCAATTAACCTGCTGGACATACCGTAATTATTACCAAGAGTGCATGATACCCTTTAACAAGAGTATGCAACTGGGTACATTCTATGTAGAAAAAATGTACCCAGCCCGCGTTGCATTTTTGGCTTACCCCCTATTTGGGGGGTCGAAAATCTCCATCGATGTTGAAATTCTGTG
>JASANG010001525.1:0-22298 GCA_030248215.1 Enoplolaimus lenunculus
CTATTGTTTCTTAATACTTTTCCAGGTTACATCAAGCGAATGTGCTGATCTAGTTTACCACACTTTTAATAGGAATATGAAACATATCCCTTTTTGCTCAAGTGCTGAGCATTTTTTTCTAGTTAACTTTGTGGTGAACGCTTAATATATACTGTGTTATTGGCGAATATGAATTGTTGCGTTTTTCTACAGGCCTCTGCAGTATTTTTGCTTTCTGCAACTTTTGTTCCGGTGGTAAGTTGAATACATTTTTAAAAATCGTAGCTAATATCTTATTTTATATAAGGTTAATAGCCATTGCCCCATCAGCCATACTGTAAGAGTCGCCCGCCATAAAGCAATAGTCCATGTTGATCATTAATCATAGGAATCTTTCCACTGGGAGACACGAAGATTTTGGCACTTTGGCCCATATATAGAACAAGGCCGGATCGTTTTCCGGAGGTGCTATAATACTGTAATACATTCAGTTTAAGCTTTAGACAAATTTTTTTGCTTAGGCTTAGGCTTAGGCTTAGGAATAGGCTCATCCATACGTTTAGGCTTAGGAATATGCTTATACTACTGTTACGGCCCTGTTCTATACCTGGGCCGGCAGTTTCGAGACTGGGAGGCTTAGGATTATGCTTTGACTTGCGCGTAGGTTTAAGTTTAAGTTTAGATTTTAGGCCGCTATAAATAATACGAACCATATCGAAACGGTCTTAAAATTTGCATTACAAACTAAATGTGTAGAAGGTATCAGAGTTGGAAGTGGATAAACATTGTTTACCCGACCCGCGCTTTACCCGCGCAAATCTGAATTTCTTACCCGCGCGTATACCCGCGCTAAAAAGATCTGCCCGGGATCCACCTTTTACCCACGGCTGAAGTCAAACCAGAATTTTAAAAATTGCTGGTGATTTACACTTTAATGAAGTTTTACGTTTAGCTCCAATGAATTTTTACACATGAAAGTTTACTAGAAACAACAAAATTTGAAACCCAACTAAATGAAGCACCGGTATAACAGCATCTGACCAGAAGTAAAACAGACCATATCACGCTACGTAACATCTGGAAGCTTACTCTAGCACCTCACGTCCCCTCATTAGCTGAATGACAGCATCACAACCCCGCTTTTTATATTGCACTGACACACATTGTTCTTAGCAATATTTGGCTAGTATGAATATCAGGTGACTATTTGCCTTCCGTTTCCGTTATACAAAATAACGGGAAATACTGTTATTTTTACGTTCAAGATAAGTTATAAATAACGTATATATCACAATTTCTCACTACAGGTAGGCTGCAATTGTTTAAAATGAAATATAATTTGCGAACTTCATCCAGAATGTTAAAAAATTCGAAACACCGCCATTTTTTATTAAAATTTGTGAAAGACCGGTGGATGTATGCATGCCTCAATTGTGTAGACAGAAAAATGTAACATTTTGGAAATTTTTATACTTCAATATCCGTTTTCGTTTCGGTTATTTTGATCACTGTCAGAACCTGAAAATCTAAAGCAACAGTTAAAATATTCGAGCTTTTCGATAATATTAAACTTCAAATGGGACCTTTGTTTAGTGACTGTGAGCGCAACGAAGGAAAAAGTAAGTTCAGAGCCAGCTGAACTTCGGTTTTTAACGCTTATTGACTAGCTAAGTAGTTATTAGCGTATGTTTTGCGCGTTAACACATAAAATGCTGGCGCGGGTAAGAACTGCCAATTTTTTATCCGCGTGCCTGAAATTATTTGCCCAACCCACGATTACCCGCGTGTACCCGCGGCTAACGTCCAACTCTGGTGGGAACCATTGAACTACGCTTATCGTCTATCAAGCTGCAGTGTGTATATATTGTGCCTCAAACTTGGATTTGTACCAGTTGGCAACGGGGCCATCCCAAACTGCAATTGTTTGCTCAGAGCATCCCAAACAGCTATTGGAATACAAACCGGTTTTGATTGGATGTTCGAAATTTGACTTTGTTCGAGTTCGACATATCTGACTTCACCATATTTGTAAAGTACACATCAAGTCTAAGTCGTTGGCTACGAATGCTGTGCCGTTCAACGACACTGCTTTCAGTCTGCCGTTGACATGGTTCTTAGAAGTTTTGGCCAATGTAAAGAAAAGGGGCGGAACCGTACTGTTACCATATTCGTAAGCCTAAGCCTAAGCCTAAGCCTAACTCATGCAAAAAATTAGTCTAAAGCTTAAGCTTACTCTATTCTAGTCCCACAGAAAAACGTTCGACCCCTGATCTTTACATGGGCCGAAGTTTTCAATGACACTGAGACCACATGATATTTTTCTTTGCGTCGTGCGTCCAAAGAACGTTGATGGCTTCGTTTCGCAAGCAGACGTTTTGTTCTGTATGCGTGTTCATTCGGAATATAAAAGCCGCCGGCAGGGTGGTTCGTCGACTGTTACGAAAATTCTTAACCAACTGGCTACTCAACAAATCGTAATATGTTTTGGAATCGAACTGATTCACGCGATAACTGTGATCAGTGAATCATCTCGGTCGATGAATATTGGATCTGAATGTCAATAGTGCTTGCGAATATCCGCTATCATTGACAGCAATTCGAATTCCTAACACAACGAAAAGTAGACAAAATAAACCAATCGCTTCCGGTGCACCGTGCTCGCCTGCATCGTTAAGCGTGCGGTGAAATGCTTGAACAGCATCGTTTGGTAGACAGTACTTATGCGGTTGTCCTCTGCCGGTCGCTGGTTGCAGCAGCATCGGTTCATCTGGTGAAGTATCGATCATAGTTATCAAATATCGTTTATTGTCGCAACAGGATGGAGACAAACGACATCAATGTGCAGTATATGACATCGTGATGTTGCCGCTACCGTCTCCATTAGCCGATTTCGTATTTTACGCCCGATCATTGCTGTTTCACAGTTGACACACCCTTTGGTTACGTGACAGATTTCGTTTAATATACTGGGCCAATCGTTCGAATGGTTGACAGCAGTCATTGTTGGTCAGTGGCCTACATTCGCCAGACTATGAAAACTAAAATATATTCGAAATAGTAACTGTGTTTTGAAAATAGGGTCTAGCTCGCTTCTGCGATTTGTCACAACATGAGATTACACCATCAATGTTGCGCGTTGCCACTGCTAAGGACGTTTCTGAAAAGAATCTCTGCGCTGCTTCGTCGGCTTGTTATTCATTTGAAATTTCCTGAAGCGATGGTGTAGCCGAGTTGCAAACAAGATTACACTGAAAAAAGCGGTCGGCGACGATGTTGTGTGATTCGCTACGTATCCAATGGCTCTGGTCGCGGTGAATTTCGAGAAATACGACAGCCATCGATATAGCTGAATGCCAGGGTTTTTCATCGCGAAACAGTTGGCTAACGGTTTCTAATCGGCGTAAATGCGCCAAAACTTTGGTCAAGCGTTCATAATGTTTTTATTTCGTTTCGCTCACTACGAGTCTTTGCGCCGATAACAATTTTATTTATTCCACGTTGCCGGTTTCTTTTGTTGTTTGCCTAACTTGAGCGGCGAAAATTTGGGATTAATATATCTTCCATCGCCATTGACCACGATTGCGACTGAACGAACAACGACCGCGAAGTTACGAATACCAAGCATCTTGAGCATCGTGCACATCTCGTCGAGTTGTTTTGCCATTTTGTTTCCGCGCTCAACTATCGCTTCTTGCAAATTAGTGTGATCGTTCGTACGGACACTAGTACCGTTTGACCCAAGTTGATCAATCACATGATTGGTTGTCTCGGTTAATTTTCGACTGGCGCCTCCATGTGTGATGCCAGAACCATGCGTATTGACGCAGGCAGTTTTTCTAAGAAACGCACCCGGATCCGATTGTTACATTGTGGACGGGCTTGTAGCCAAGGAGGAGGGCGAGGGGGATCAGCCCCCCCCTGGAAAAATTTTGGCCACCTAGAGAATTTTCACCCTTGCTTGTAAGGAAACGAAACCTCTTGTATGCCCCGTTTGAAAAATTTTAACCTCCCTCCCCAACAAGGTGAGCTGGCTACGGGCCTAATTGCGGAGCCAAACGTTCCAAATGTCCCAGTGTAGCTGTCAGTTTGCGATTACCAATTTATTGCTGCTGCATTGCTGCGTAAATTGTTTTAACTTTCGCGCATTCCTTAGCAGTTAAAAAACCTACGGATACATTGCTTGATGGAATCGTATCCGTCGTACGGTTTTACATCGTTTTTCAAGATGATTTGAGTCAGCAACGCGGAATCGACTGTTGATTTCCACTTGAATCGATTGAACAGCAAGAAAGCAATCGAATTACAGCCGGTTGGAGAACTGATCGAAGTCGATGTTGTCGTGGTAGTTATTAGACGTACGATGGCATCGACAGTCTGTTGATTCTCTTGTTTTAACGACGCCACCATATGGGCCCTCGAGGCAGGCGTTAGAGACGTAGCAGCTTTGCGATTGAGTTCTGCCAGTAGTTGAGTTATTTGGTCTTTTCGAAGCCTGCGTCATCCGCCAACTCGGCTTGGATTATACACGACGTTATCAGCGACTAGTAGCAGTGATCATAACGCTACCAGTCGCCTCGCACGACTGTCCTTAGCAACAGATGCAGCAATAAGCTGTGCCCCACATACATGAAAAACGAAAAGACTTGTTATATATCAAAACAGTACGTCAGCGGGATCTATATTGATATCCGTACTTTTATGCAATTAATATATTTTCTGTGCACTTTTACTTTAATTTCGTACAGATTTGAACTGAGTTTAATAGTAAAAGCAGAGGATGAAAAAATTTGTCAAATGATAAGAATTTAAAATAATCGGTCTGCGTAAATAATTTCAGCTTACCTACTTTTAAGCTACAAAATTCAAAACTGAGCTTATTATATTCGTATTATTTTAGCTTCTTTATATTCCATGTTGGACGGCCTGCCAAAGGAGCGGCTAACTGCGCCACCACGAAGCCAAATGGTTTCCTTGAAAGGGACAGCGTCCTCCTGCGCTCCTCTGGCTACAGGCTCTTAAAGTGGTTGAATTCACCAGCTACAAGTTTTGAAATGGATAAATGGATAATTTAGCCGATGTAGTTGACCTCTGAGTTAAAAAATTGTTATATACAATTACTTACATTAGAATAAAATCTGACAGTCAGAAATTCAGATTTGGGTTTTCTTTCCAGTGGTGATTTGATAAAAGACAAACGATTCCTCTCAAATTGCTGTTTTTATTTTCCAATGCCAAAGTTTAGCCTTGCGCTAAAAAAGCTAAAGCGCTTATGGTGGTATTCTCAAATGTGTGTAGCACCTGTCAAAAGTTTGTTATTGGTCTTTTAACTTTTGAACCAGTCAATAGTGAACTTCGAAAATCGCCACATTTTTCAGATTCGGTTTGTGATACATGCATGCAAGTTGTAAGATCCGCAACTGCAGGATATGTTATAAGCTTTAAAACCTTTCACTAATTGTCGATAGGTGCTATACGCATTTGAGAATATGTGCCCTAAACCTAATATTAAAGCCTTGATGTAAGCCTCGGCTTTTCCAACTAATTGGGACACAGTTTGTGAAGAGATTTTTTAAGAGTAACGAGTATCCATATTCAGTGTTGGGGAAATTTTGGATCTAACTTTTAAATAAATTTTTGCACGATCAAAATGTAGTTTGTACTGTTTCAGGAATCGAGAAAAGTTGTCAATAGCGATGCCATCAACTACGGCCAGTACAGGCGAACGCTTGAAAACGTGAAAAATGGTAAACAAACCGTATTTGTGTTGCGTTTCACTTAAATAATTGTTCGCTGTATACTTCCTAAAATAGAAGTTGCAATTCAGTTTCGAATTCGCAAATCGCAGGCAGAAAACAGCAGGGTGCAACCGAAGTTGAAAAGTAACGGAGCCAAAGCCGTAGCCGAAGGTAAAGCCTGAGGCGGGGCGAAATTAATTAGTTAAACTGATGTTAAATTTGTTAATTTTAGCGAATATCTGCAATGTGTTGTATCGTTTGGTTTTACGCTTACTTTTAGAAAATCCTGGCAATTCTTCCTCAGAATTGTGCCAAAAGTTAAAACGAAACGCCGCAAACAGATACATGTTGTAAAACTACACTAAATTTCGCCACCTAAATTGCCTGAATCTCCCGCAAAAATTCTATTAGACCCAAAGCCAGAGGCAGACCTTCAGTTGTACCTTGAAAAACACTGATGTAAGACCAACGCTGATTGCTTATTGGTACTGCGTCTGACCATATAATTCAATCTAAATGGTTCATAGATTGCAGAGCAATTTAGCCTAATGCCAAATAGCTATTACATAAAAAAGCAATTGGCAAAAGCCAATTAGTATTGGTTTGATCAAGAGTGGATGATGTCCATCTTGCAGAAAAGTATGCAAGTGCTTGGGCTGTGCATGGTACTAAAGGTACCAGCACGCGTTGCATTTTTGCTGGACCCCCCTGATTTGGGGGGTAGTCACCACTTAATCTACATAGTAATCATAGGAGTTAAAATATAATCGGAGCGACTTTAGCTAAAATTCAAATATTGGTTCAACGTTCCCTCCCAAATATTAGGGGGTAGGTCAAAAATACAACGTACGCTGGGTACATTGTTTTGTGCACAGAATGTACCCAGTTGCACACTCTTGTGAAAATCATCCACTCTTGGTTTGATTAACTGATCGATCTACGAAATATACATTAACCAGTTTTTATTGCATATTTTTGTTGCTTACAGATATCCTTCAACGTTTTGCCAAGGTCAAAGAAAAACTCGAAAAAGTTGTCGAGAACTCAAAACAAAACGCGACTCCAGAGCCTCCATTTCTGAGACTGACACCAACTGAAGACGGGGCAACAACGTTTAGACCTGATACAGCTGGATCAGGGTATGACCCATCTGAAAACTCGGGCACTTCAGGCGCGGCCTCGCCTGCAAACAATGAACCGATTAGTCAACCGGTCGGCGAGACCGGTAGTCCATCTGCGAATGGCGCTACTAGTAGTACATCGGCTGGTGGAGCTGTCAGTGCTGCAGCTGAAACTGTTGGGACCACAAGTAGTACGCCAGCTGCTTGGTCTACCAGTTCAACTAGTAGTACGTCAGTTGCTGCAACAACAAGCAGCTTAGCTCCTGGTGGAATCTCTAGCTCGACGACTGGAGGTTCCACCAGCTCGCTGGGTAATGGACCCACCAGCTCAATAACTGCTGGACCAACCAATCCGCCGGCAACTGGTAGCACCAGCTCAATCACTGCTGGACCCACCACTCCGCCGGCAGCTGGAAGCACCAGCTCAATCACTGCTGGACCAACCAATCCGCCGGCAACTGGAAGCACCAGCTCAGTTACTGCTGGAGCAACCAATCCGCCGGCAACTGGTAGCACCAGCTCAATCAATGCTGGACCCACCGCTCCGCCGGCAGCTGGAAGCACCAGCTCAATCACTGCTGGACCAACCAATCCGCCAGCAACTGGAAGCACCAGCTCAATCACTGCTGGAGCCACCAATCCGCCGGCAACTGGAAGCACCAGCTCAATCACTGCTGGACCAACCAATACGCCGGCAACTGGAAGCACCAGTTCGATCACCGCTGGAGCCACAAATCCGCCGGTAAATGGAACCACCAACTCAATCACTGCTGCACCCACCAATCCGCTGGCAAATGGAACCACCAGCTCAATGCCTACCGGACCCACCAGCCCACCAGGGAATGGAACCACCAGCTCAACGCCTGCAGGTCCCACATACCCGACTGCGAACGGAACCACGAGCTCGACGCCTGGAAGTCCCACATACCCGCCTGGGAACGGAACTACCAGCTCAACGACTGGAGCTCCCACATACCCGCCTGGGAACGGAACCACCAGCTCAACGCCTGGAGGTCCCACATCCCCGCCTGGGAGCGGAACCACCAGCTCAACACCTGTGGCACCGACGGCCCCACCGGCGAATGGAACACAAACAACACCGGCAGCCGGAACCGGGATCACGTCATCCAGCATGGGCAACACCGGAACGACCCCGTTTCAGGGAAACGGAACCACGCCAGTGCCTGGAAATTACACCACTGCTCCGTGGACATATACAACCGAAACGCTAACGTCTTACCCATACAATTCGACAAATGGGAACTCAACTTATCTTTCAAATGTTACAACAACATCGTATCCGGTTGGAAATTATACAACTCCGTTTCCGGGTACAACTTATGGTTATTGGAACGTAACTACAACCACTGCAGTTACAAATACAACGATGTAAAATATTTCACAAGCCTAAGCAAAAAAATGTAGTCTAGAATGTAAGGCTACTCTTTTAGAGACCAACCAGAAACCGGGACGACCCTAAAAGTAACATGGGCCATGGTTTTTATTGCAAAAGCGCAAATAATCGCTTATAATTGACATTTCTCTTGTACAAATAGTCAGTTTAGAGGTGTTTGCTAGTTATTGCAGTTGCGAGAAATCTAAAACATTGTCTTGTTCCCTAGATATAATATAAACTAAGCCTAAAATTATCTATCCCTAAACATAATAAGCCTATTAATGTTTTTTTCTTCGCTTGTGTGGGGTTCACGTTATTACTGTGGCAGCTTGGAATACGTTTTGTTTCTATTACAATAGCGGGTAACATTTTGTCTACACGTAAATCCGGTGTCAAATTCAAAAAATTTGAATTGTCTGCTGTCTTAAGGTGACATCCACTATTTTACTGCAATATCATGATATTTGAAATATTGTGTGTCAGTATCATATGACATGTTTGAAAATGTCTGCGAGCTTGTGGTAAACTAGCCTGAATGTCGTGCAGAATATCATATATTTAGGCAGAACTTTCACCAGAAACGGAAAAATAGAAGCTAATTCAGTATTCCAAATCACTTACAGTTAAATTATCTGGCTTTTTGTTATATTATTCGTGCGCATCGATCACACTGTCCTGCATAATATCACGTGATTTTCGGGAGAATCTCGGAATATCATATGATATTCCTATAAATATCCCGCGGTGTCATGTGACATATGGCCGTTTGTATACGATGATTTCTGGAGATGCCGAATTTATATGCCAATATCATGTGACATTCACATTTTGTCTACAAACCGCTATTCAGATCGCAAAATTTTATGTTGACGTAGAATCAAATTGGGACAAACGTGTTCCGGGATGCCCCAGTTATAACGTGAACCCCGCATAACATACAATAACGTCTGGTACTTATGTTATTGTGTGTTGCTATGTGTTTTATTTAGCGTTTCTGAAAATAACTATCCGGGTGTAAACCGGATATATTGGTTTTTGGTAAAATCATGTCAGTTTCCAATACAGATATACCGTAAATTTTCTTTTATTATTACTGTGTCTTAATTTGTTGTAAATTGTTAATCACTTTTTAAAAAATGTGAATACCTGCATACCTCAACTGTATCGGCAAGCAAAAATCAATTTCAAATTTGTGTACTTCAATATTCGTTTTAAATTATCGTTATATTTAGATCGCGATTCGTTTCCGATGTTTTTACTATCCGTTTACACCCTGATATTCAATAGTAACCAGACGCACGTATTGATTAAATACTTAGACATTATATTTTAATAAAAGAAAGATATGAAGTTTAACAGCAACCAGAAGCGCATCCAAAAATTTTTGACGGAGGGGGCAGGCTGGCTAATGTTATAAAACGCAAAAATTGTAAGGCAGAGACCTTATCACTTTATCACCAAAAAGTTTTCTTAGGGCTCTATTGTGTCTTGTTTGGCAAAATGTTGTAACTTCAAAATGCACAGTGGTTGCAGCACAACTCAATTATATCAGCGGTGGCACAACGTACATTTTTAAGGCAAATTTATTATACTCTTGTGCCCACTTTATAACTATTTTATAGTACTTGCTGAAAAATTAGACTAGTGTTGGCTATGCGTCATCCACGTAATACTGTCTACGCTACTGTAAAAAATTGTTCACACACCGGGTTTTAAGGGCAGGGCAAAACGAAGGTGTTCTTAGGCTGTAAGGACTTAACAGAAGGTGTAATTAGCTAGTGGGGTTTGGCAGCAGGTCCTTCGATGGGACTAAGGACAATGTACGCACTTTCTGGAAACAGTGTCTGACAATACGAGTTCCTTCGAACAGGCCCTGTATAATAGCTAAACAAAGTTCCTTCGAGCAAACTTTGCGTGATGAAATAAGCTGAGTCCCTTCTGGCAGACTCTGGACAAAACAGTTGACCTTTATATAACGTATTGACAATTTAGCATGGGTATGGACGGCAACCTGACCAAGCATAGGCTGTTTAGACAGAGTGCGAGTAGTCAGCAGGGTCTACACAGGATATGAGTGACATTTGGACATGTAATTTGGAAACTATAAAGCTACAGACTTAGGCGCTCGTATGTGGGGAAATTTTTTTACAGTAGCGTACTGTATTGACCCGAACAAGACAGGGGTCCCCATTTTAGGTCCGAATCAATAGGAGTCCGTATCCCTAATAAGAGTGCGTAAGCGGATAGAGTCCCTAAACCCTAATTAGAGTCCATAAATATCAATTAACCCTAATTGTAGCACATAAATGACCCCAGGACCAAATAATTTGAGTTCGAAACTTTAAAGCCTACTTAAATTTTGAAAGTACATTCCTAAGTGTAACCTTTAATTATCGCTCAAACTATTGAAACGAGACAAATATACGTTAAATTCAACGGATAGTTGCAGTACCGGATATATATCAGTAACGAAGGGCGGCGGAGCGTGGGTTAAAAATAGATAACAGTCCGTAACCGAATAACAAGGGGGTACCCTCTGGAGAGGCCAAATAAATATCAGTCCCCCTCTTATTCGGGTCAATACAGTAGACAGTATAACGTGGATGACCCATCAAGTTTCTGAAAATGTGGCTTAGCCTTAAGCTTAGGCTTACGGTATGGTTAGGGCTAAGGCTTCGAACAAACGTGGACAATTATTGAAACGATGAAAATATATAATTATGTAAGTA
Organism: Enoplolaimus lenunculus; assembly: GCA_030248215.1. Classification (NCBI taxonomy): domain Eukaryota; kingdom Metazoa; phylum Nematoda; class Enoplea; order Enoplida; family Thoracostomopsidae; genus Enoplolaimus; species Enoplolaimus lenunculus. Next base: position 10,961 of record JASANG010001525.1, read on the forward strand.
ACCATTTATATACATAGCAAGTTGGTTCAATAGACCCGAGACGGCACGATTTGTATGTGAATTTTAAACAAACATACGACTAAATTATGTTTGTCAAATATTTTTGCCATTTACTCATACGCAAAATGTAGAGCCATCTTCGCATTCATTGGTATGTGTCAAAAAATCTCCTGACACGACGAAAATCTTCTTGAAACTGTGGGAACGTATAAAAATGGGGCAGAATATTTCCCCGGAACTGCAATAGCGAAAGCTTAAACTTTTTTGCTTATGCTTAGGCTTAGGCTTAGGCACACGCTATGACGTCTGTTACAAACCTGTTCTATACATTGGCCCAATTATGCATACCAGAGTTCCAATCGAAAGTATATTTTGTCGGAAGCGGAATCGGAATCCGAAACAAATTTTTTTGTCTTAACCGGAATCGGAATCGAAATTACATTTTAGTAATTCCATTAAGAAGTAAAGTGTATAACTTTTGTTTGCAGTTTCAGTAAAAATTGATGATATAGGCAGTCGCATTTTGATAATCAACGCCATAATTCGCTTTCACGTAACAACTGAGAGTATTAACACAAAACGATTATAAAAATTTCAGTTCAATGACCTGAAAAAATTATAACCGAAAAATCGGAATTCCGGCATCAGAATAGCAATCAGTCGGAATCGGAGTCGCAACCCAAATTTTATCGGAATTTTAGCCGGAATCGGAATTCCGTTACAATCCTGATGCATACATTGATGTGTTTACTGACTTTCTAGAATGTTCATTGCTTAACTGGAACAAGAAGTTATGCCGTGTCGAAATGAAATCATGGCCGCATAGGCCCCGTAACCAGCATAGCTTGCCAGCAGGGCTAAAGATTTTTCACGAAGGGCATACAAGGGTTTTCGATGACTAGCAAACAAAGTTGACATATTTCTAGGGGGGAGCAAAATTTTTCCAGGTGGGCTGCGCCCATCCTGTGCCTCGCCCCTCTCTGGCTGTGGGCCCGTGACCGCATGTGTGTGTGACGTAATTCACAACTCAACGTTGCTATAAAAAGTTTGTTTATTGTTACAAGGTGGTAAAATGTGTTTTATACAAAAGTTTCAACTAAATTGTTTACATTTTAGCAGATTTAACTTTCTCTGAACTGGAAAACTTTACTGATTATTTTTGTCCACCGTATTCGAGTTGCTATCAGTGGTGAATCCGTGATCTTCTGGGGGAGGTGTAGTATACAAGGGCTGAACACGGTATATGTTGAATGTATGTCTATATATCAGCATACAGCCAGATTGGAAAAATACCAGGACGATTTGCACACGAGGTTTCAAAGGCATCTGTGTACTTCCTAAAATATTTGTGTGGGTAGCGTCTAGACTTCGAACGGCTATGTTTTGATAGAAAGGTTGTTGTTGTTGTTGTTTCAACATCCAGTGACGGATTCAGAAATTTTTGACGACGTAGGGGGCACACATAGAAAGTGTAAAATTGTGACATCAAAGGTTCCGCTGAGCGCTTGATAGTGATACTGTCGCATGGCTGTCTTTAATGGAGTTGTACGGGCAAAAGCAGCGCAGCGTGCGAAATTGTTTCATAAAGGTTTTTTAACTACAACCAGTGGACAAAATTAGAATTTGTATCAATCGTACAAAATTGAAATATTGTAAAGAGTAAAAAGACATTACCAATATTTGACCCCAAATTTACTGCGCATCTTGGTACAAGAACACATTGGCCAACCCATAATTTTACTTTAAGGGTAAGTCCGATACGCAGAAAAAATGATGGTTCATTTTTAGAAAACCGTTCTCCAATTTTAGGTTATGCCAGATTTTTAGGCAACCGAAAACCGCAACTTAAGATGAACCCGACCAAGCGCTCACGTGTTGTGAAATTTTTTTCGTGGGCCTCACAGATATAGCGATGAAAACTTTTGACGTTTTTATTTAGGATCAAAGTCCAATTTAGCTAAAACCCAGTTTTCCGACACAGGCTCTACACACGTATACGTAGTGCTAAATTACCACAAGACGTGAGAGCCCCTCGGGCTCGAGCGTCAAGCTCCTATAGCTGAGTGGTGATGGTATACGCCTCCCGCTCCAGTCACTGGAGTTCGAATCCTAGCATAAAAGTAGGTCTCAGGGGAAGTAGAAAATATTCATGTGAGAAAGGGTTAATATAAACTTTAGCGCACATGGTGTATTTACGTTCACAGCTTGCACTAAGTAGCTCATAGTTTACTCTATGCGAAAAAGAGTTAATTAAACCTGAGCAAATTGCTGTCAAATTTGTAATATGATTCTTTCCCAACTGCAGGGTACCATGACAATAAACATTTCAAGCATATTTGCATAATAGATTCCGGGGTGAATTTCAGCATGACCTTGTTTATTCAAAACTAGGTTGTTATCTTCCATTTTATAATATATACATATATACTATTTGTATCTAAGCAACCGATATAATATATAAACAAGCATTTTAAGTGATTATCGCATATTGTGTATATTTGAAGGTATTACAGAAAGTCTGAGTTAATTATCATAAACCGATCTGCAAACAGTAGTGGCGGATCCAGAATTTTGCTATTGTTGCACTTCATCCTGCCAGGATTAGGTTTTGGAAACGCTTTTTCTTAGCCTAAGCGTAAACTTTTACCCGAACCTGCGTCATATAAGCCTTAATCATAAATGCAGCGGAACTGTAAAGAGCGTCGGAGTTTTGGAAATACGGAATTCGTTTTTGTGTTTTGAAATTTTACAGTTTTCACAAAACATTGCTAAACAAATATTTCCATATTTTAAGGCTTACAACTTTTGGCCAATGTATTGAACAAGGCTAGCAACAGTATCAGCATATTCCTAAGCATTAGCTAGCTTTCGCGTAAGAACAAGCTTGCACCTAAGACTAAGCCTAAGCAAAAAATAGTGTTAAGCTTTAATTTTTTTATTACAGTTTCGTTGAAAAACGTTCCGTCCCTGGTGTTTCGTTTTACATGAGCCCAACTTGCGATGAAGACGAAATAGTCTTTAAACTCGAGTTGGATCCGTGCCGTGTTTTCCAGTTTTTAGCTTGGAAACACATTTTGATCTTTAGATGAACAGTTTACATTGAAAAATTTTCTGCCCTAGGCGGCTGGTGAGAACCTTACATTTGCCCAGTTTACCCATAATCCCCGTCTCTATGCAAAATAGCAGCAATACTTCACTGCAATTGCAAGTTTTCTAAAATTGTGGTTTAGCCAAACAAAACGTTTTACAATAAGGTTCTTTACTTGACCGTAGCACGGCCCATCGTCATTATAGGAACCTTCCACTTGGAGACATGCAGGCTGTAGTACATTGGAAGGTTTAGGTTTAGGCTTAGGTTTCGTGGGCTGGCCCTTCTCGAGCATGATTAGTTGGTAACAAAATGATGTCATGGCCCTGATGCAGTAATAGCGGTATCGGTGACCGCTGCCTAGAATTTCGCATCGTGCTCTGCTAGTGTTTGCTAAGTATTTTACTTACGTTTACTTCGTCTAACTACTGTATGAGTTCTAGTCCGTAGATTTTGTTATTGTTTTCGTTGTTGTTGTTGTTATTATTTTTTCGCATATATGTATTTTCCTGTGTTTCGCAAAATTTTATATACATGATTAAAAATTTTACTATATACTGACTGTGTGTTAAATTGTGTTTTTTTTTACTTTAAAGTAATGTGTTTTTGGAGAAAAAAATTGAAAATGAATCAAAATTTTGAGAAAAGCAAACAATTCTTATGTTTATTGTTTTTACCCAGTTCAGACTGGTATCACGGTTGGTTATCCCATTTAGTTGTCCCTAAACCCGCCTCAGATGCTTGCCCGTTGTGCAAATGCTGAGATGCATTGCGTTGTATGTATGCTAGCCGGCAGCATAGGATCGACATGTAGTCGACGATAGAAGCAGTTAGAAAGGCGGGCTACGTGACGCAGTGGTACAGCGCTTCTGTCGGAGTCCTAAGGCCGCAGTTCGATCCCTGCTGTGTAGGTCCACTGTTCCTGCTGCTTAGTTAAATGATCTCAAGTCCAGGTTCCTACCGTGATTAACAGGGAACAATTTTACCGATAGCGTGCGAGAATTAAACGAAGTGTAGTATTATACCGTGACATCAGTACATATATCTTTAGTAGGAGCTGCCGCAAGTCGGTCCATCTTTGAGTGTGTACTATTTAGTATTTAGAAAAATAGCAGTGCAGGATAGTCTAGACAATAACGGATGCACTGTCGGATTTCGCATTTCTTTACTATCTCCCCATAACGGCGAACATCCCCTCTTCCACATAGATAATGCTTTTTAATTGAGGTTCTCAGGGGATCTTCGCCCATCTGAACCTCCACAAGTTCAAGGGACCCTATGCGGGGCTAGCGCCCCCTCGTAAACCCTACACTAAGCAATTCATTATATTGGAACCGTTATCGTTTGTAACGAAGTACTTTTAGACTCTGTATATGGCGTTCTAGTATGAATACCTCTTAGTGGGTTTAGTTGCGGAAGCCCATCCCCATTCTACTTAATCTGTAGATTCCAGGGCTGTATTTAGGCCAACGTTTCGAACAAGGATCACAACAAATTTTTGCTGTTAATATTTAGCACTAAAATTGTGTTTTTCTTCCTCTTCCGTGGCAAAATTTCGTATTCGCTGCTGCACCGAGGTGAAGTTGTAACTTAACCAGCTCAAATCTTCATAGTCTGCGCCATGAAGGCCGTAGTCAGCACAACATGTTCGGGTGGCAGCAAAACAGTTTCAGGTGTGGCGTGGCGGGGGAATTCGCAAAGTTTAAAAGCGACACGAAATTTTTGTTCGGCAAAATGAATAACTGCAAACGAGAATATAGCCTACCGCTGTGGTTTTCTTATGTCGATTTGCACATGAATCTAACGTTGACAGTTAATACATTTAATGACCATTTTTAGAAAATTATGTTATTTATCGTTATAACACAGTAGCATACTTTTTATACAAGCGTAAATTAGTAGTAATTTACCTTAAAAAGTTTCCCACTAACAGAAGAATCAAGCCCTAGTCTCGGAGGATAGCCCCGAGCTTAGGGGGTTAGAAAAAACAGCGTAACCCTTAGGGCTAGACAATATGCACCTCCTATCAGCGTACTGGCGTCGTTTAAGAACGTTTCAATCCCTCTTTGCTGACCCACGACTTGTCATATTTCTCACCGTGATCAGCGTAGTAATTTTCGTTTGGTTTCCACCCCAGCTGGTTTATTGCATTTGGCGAAGCTTTCGCGTACACCGCTCTCACTTTTCTTCATCGTCGCCGCTTTGGATCGAATCAGTGTCAGCGTTTGAGACTAAAGTTCATCCGTTGCCTCGGATGATTCCTAAAATTATTCATCAAATCTGGCTATCACCAACTGGGCGACCGTTGCCGCAGAACGAAGCTGCTTTGACTGATTCATGGCGTGTTTTTGCTCGAAAATACGGATGGCAGTATAATTTGTGGACTAGCGATAATTTTTCGACGTTTTATCGCAAGGATGTTCCGAATAATTTACGCTGTTCGGGGACAGATGTGGAGCCAATTTTTTCCCATGAGACCGCATCTAAGCTTCCCACAGTCCCTTCCACTGCGATGGAGGCTGTTTCAAAATATTCAGAGGGCTCGTTGCCGGCCTCAGGATCAATATCTGCAACGATTCGTGCGAAGGAATCCATAGAACTGCCTCAATTTTCACCGTCGACACCGGCTGATTTTGCGAGAATTCTAATTTTGTGCAAATTTGGCGGAGTTTATGCTGATCTCGATACAGAGCCAATTTTTGATAACAACAACATCGCCAAAAACAATAACAACATCGCCAACAACAACAATAACAACAGTAATAATAATAATAACAACAACAATAATAATAATAACATTACTTCACTATTGCTCGCAGATTTACTACTGCGTCAAGAACTAGTGCTTGCATCTGCGATGCCAAACGGTATTGCAAATCATTTTTTTGCTGCAATTAGCAATCAGTCATTCCTGTGTCAAACTGCGCACGAATTTATATGTATGAACCGTGCTCACCACACGGGAAGAGGGGGTCCAGGCTGGCGCACTCTCGGTCTAAGCCATCATTTTAGGGTGCTCGCAAGTTATGGGCCACTCGCGTTGCCAGGCCGATTTTTGGACTGGCGTGCCAAGCAGCTACACCTCAGCGCTAAGGAGGACAACTATGGAGGCAGAGCGTTACCGACTGTGGATACTAGGGTATCAATTGTTGATCGTCAGCTTGCATATAATGCCATAATGCATCATTATTCGGGTACATCAGGGATCGGCCGCCTCTGGGATCAAACATCAAAGACCATCGCACCGTCACGTCATAATACTAGCCGCACGACGTCATCGTTTAAATTTAACGCTTGGTTTTGGTTTATTGATAATTTAACTCCAACCCATTTGTACATTTTAAGTCAAGCAACTGTAATTGGCGGCGTCTCAATTCAAATTTTGACTCTAATCATTTTGGTGAATAATTTTCGAATTTTTGCAAACGGGTGGTTATCTGCAAAACCGAACTGTAACAACTCAACAACGGGAGCAATCCAAAATGGACACTGTTCGAGTTCGTGTAAACCAAGGCGAAAAACTCATGAAGTATAGCCAATCGGATTAGTTTTGAAGCAAAGCCAACAAACGACCGATGATGTATGCAATTAGGAATGAACAAGTTGAACCAACTGACAATTTGGACTCCGAATCGAACCTGGTTTAATTCTAAAGCCTGTAAAAGTGCCTATTTTTGATTTTACAAAGTATATACATAGGTAGTATGCAGTAGTTATGTATATTATGTAACGAGTGATCATAGCAACCTGTGCCACGGTTACCACACTTCTATTGAAGTTGAGTACCTGGGGGCGATTTGTCCGCGTTCGGTGCAATTAATTTCAGCAACGTAGATGCAATTAATTTCAGCAACGTAGGTGCAATTAATTTCAGCAACGTATCATTCACGCATATTTGGCTCATCGTTCGCTTCGTTCACGAGTTTATTTGTGCAGTAATTGCGTCGGAAGTATGCGTTTTCGTCTTTTGTTGTTCAACTTGTGCGCCTTTGGTTAATACATTAGAAGGAAGTCCAATGTTAACATCTTGGAACGTCCTTGAATGCCTCAACCGTGGCACTGAGCAGCGAGCAACAAAACAATTTCGACTTTGAACTGAACCAAGCAAAGTTCTAAAGCCTGTGAAAAGGCAGACTTGTTCATTACAGAAGAAGTTTTGTAGTGGCGCCCCACTGTTAACACTTGGATATTCGCCGTGGTCAACGTAAATTATTCAGATTTCGGCATGTGTTTACTTTGAAGAGCGTACCGTTTTACGGCGAAACTACAATGGGCATGTTAAAGCTTTAGACTAAATGTTTTGCTTAGGCTTTAGGCCCGGTCTTAGATATGGTCTTACTCTTATGCTTTGGCTTACGGCACAGGTTTATGCTTAGGCTTAGGTATATAACTATGCCGTTCAAAGTAAAATTGGCTCGCAGTTTAAAATCTAAGCCTTTGCAAAAACTAGGTCATTTAAAGAGGCAAACTAACATATAGAGACTAAGCATAGAACAGGTCTGAGTCTAAACTTTCTGAGTCTAAACTTTACCAAAATCGTAATATATATTATTTGCCGCAAATATTTGAAATGTTAACCGGTGGCACGTCATACTTAAACTTATTTCTAAATTTCTATGAATAAACGAAATAAAATAGAAAAATTGGGTGGACAATGTAAAGAACAGGGACGGAACAGTATTGCAAACAATTTCCTAAGCCTAAGCCGAAGCCTAACCCTATGCGTAGGAATGAGTATATTCCTGGGCCTACGCCTAAGCCTAAGCTTATGTCTAAGCCAAGCAAAAAAATTAGTCTAAAGCTTAAGCTTACTCTATTCTAGTCTCACAGAAAAACGCTGCGCCCCTGATCTTTACTTGGGCCAATGGGATTAACAGCAATAACACAGACTTTTGAACTAGAGTATGCCACTGGACTGAATTTTGTACAACTATCACAAGAATTTACTTAGAGTTGCACGCCAACTATTCCGATACATATAGGGAATAATGTTTACTTTGAAGGGCCCTAGCAGTTGTATACTTAACTACATTCGTGGGCATAAAGCATAAGCCTGTGCCTTAGAGTAAGGATAAAGCAATAAACTAAGCCTCAGCGTAAGAACCAACAAACTAGTGTAAAGCTTAAGCTTACTATTATAATCGAGCGAAAAAGGTTCGACTCTCAAAGCAACATTGCCCCATATATGTATATATTGTCAGTCTAGGTTGGAACTGAGACATCAGACATTTTTAACCAAAGCAGCTGGAAAAGCAGACCTGTCGTCCCTTGTCCGTCCATCCTGTTTTCGACTGGATACCGTGTTCATAGCGCAACAGTTTACCATTGCGCTCACCGCGTAGCCCCCATGTCAATCTAGGTAGGAATCAGGACTTTTTAACTAAGCAGCTGGAAAAGCGGGCCTCCAGAGCGCGGGGCGAACTTTCAGCCTACGGATCTTTAAGCGAATATTCTGCCACTGCGCCACTCAGCACGCACCTCTAACTGCATTTTTCGTCGACTATATGTGCCGACCGTATGCTGACAACTAGCATACATACAGTTCACTGCGCTATATTGTATGTGCATATATAACGGACAAGCATGTTTCGCATGCTTACATATATCATGTTCTGAAAACACATTGGTCTTAGTTGGACATTGGATGGCCCAAATGAAACAAAAATAAACTGAAACCAACAATATCGCAGCAAAACCTAATTTGTTGCAGATCTTCCACTATAACTGCAACACAGGAATCCGACATACTGCCAGTATCAAGGAACCTGGTCATTCTTTGCGTAGTTCTTCGGTTTTTAGGTTAACAAAAATACCATTAATTGAGCAGACGGTGCTGAAAGCAACCGAAGGTTTGAACCTAAGACCCCACACAGCAGTGCTTCACAGTCCAATACAGAACAGATTGGGTCATGCAACTTGATAACCAGTTGCAGCTCAGTTTCATGGTTTAAAATTCTACTAAATTTCATACCTACAGTGCTTGCATGTGAATTCTCAACTTCTGTATATATATGTATATACACATATCAGCTATTTTCGATTTTATTTAAGTATAGAAACCTTTAGTACAAGTGGTTAAAGTCCATGTCTGGACTGGCAATAAAGTTTGAAGCCGATATTTTTATATCAAGCGGCCCTCCACTGAGTACCTCGCTAGAGCACCTGAAACCTATTTTCCGTTTTGTTATAATCGTGCAAATTAAACTCGGCTCTTTGGGAATTTGACCAGTACGCCATATGGCTAGTCCTGCCTTGGTAAAGAGATGGTTTTTCATATTCTCAAAGTTTCCGTGTGAAATGGGGCGATATTTATACCAGCCTCATGAAAAGGAAATTTATATATAAAATATTTTTCGCAATTTTCAAAAATTTCATTTTTGAAATTGAGAAAATACTGTGGCAAAAAGTTTCGAATTTGATGTCAAATTTAAGAAAGTCACATATTCACAGATATACACACATTCGGGTTGTGCATAGTGTTGTTACGCATTAATATTAACATAAAAGTCAAAATTCGTGCAACGCTCTATAGACGTTATGTGTGCAGGAATTGCCGAAACTTAGACAACAAAAGCAACAATAACAACAGTTGCGTTACATTTAGGGGCGTTCCATTTTCTGATTTGATTCGACTCTCCGGACAGCAGGTACTACTCCCCTATCCATCTCCGTTATATATTTGGACCACTCACCTTTAACTTGCGTCAACCATTGTTGTCAGAGTTCATTAATACCTTTGAAATATACTTTTAAGACTTGAGTAAGCTGCTGCGAATATAGGTTAATTCGAAAAATTAACCAACATCTGCACTGAACCTAATAGGGTTCAGGAAACATTTACGCGATGTCATACGGTTAATTGATGTTAATAACGGTCTATTTAGTAATTTTGTTCTCTATCCAGTTATGGACCCAAATTAAGTAAATCGAGTAGTAATGATTCCGATCCAAAATAAGAACCGTGGACTTCGATTACCTTCCTTTCTTATTCGCGACACTAAATATGAAAATCAGCGCAAAAATAAATAAAATCTATTGTTTTGTTGCTGGAGCAAGTTTTTGGAACGGTTTCCTGCGAATTAAAATTTAGTGGCAATGTTTTGCTTTGAATTATATCCGATGCTGTTGATTGTTAACTAACTGAGTATTTTATGATTAACTTATATTTTCGTTCGGATTCCCACTTTTAAAATGTGATTGCCCCGCCAGGGCAACAAATCACAGCAAAAGTAAAAACAACTGTATAGTTTGGAACAGCAGGAATAGCCAAAACCACCATCAGCAATCACAAAATCAACATCCGCTGCAGCAACAACAACGACGACAACGACAACAACAATAACAACAACAAAAACAACAACAACGACAAAAACAACAGCAACCACAAAAATAACCGCAACAATAACAATAATAATAATAATAACAACAACAACATCAACAACAACACCAACTACAACCACAACAATGACCACAATAATAACAACAAGAGCCATACATATTAACGTTGAATTGCAACAAAAACAACTTTCGTTGCACAACAACTGCGAGCGAGAAAGATTGCAAACAGTACATGGTGCAACTGTCTCTCATGGCAGGCAGTTCATATTTTGTCTGTTTATCGGTCGTACTTGAATTGTAGTGAATACGACTTGTTTTCGTTGTTATTTTTGTTAATATAAAATACTTCATACTTTACTTTCTGTTATACTGCAAAACGTCAGAATGGTAGGCAGGAATTTGAGACTAAAAATTATAGTAGTATTGTTTCTAAAATCTTAGAAATTTTCAAATTTTATTTTATGATGATAGTTGATTTTTCTCTCAACTGGATGATGTTGCCGACAGGATCATCTTATCGCTTTGCTGTGTGTATGCTTATATCATTAATGTGGGCTAGCAATTTGGTACGGTTCCCATAATTTAAACCCTAATGCTGAGTAGATGTATAGAAAAATACTATTTTACTCTCGATGTACGTTTCCAAAAATTTTTTACTGTGAACGCATGTGAAACATGGTTGGTTTGAAATGCGATGCGCTGTTCTTAATGTCTTTAAAGTCGTCCGTCTGTAGTAATATTGTACGTCAGATCAAGAATTACTTTTTAACCCAAAAACTAGAAATTGGTATTTTTGGTAACGTTAGCATCGTGAATTGTTCGAATGTTCGCGACCCGTAGCCAACGAGGGAACGAGAGTGGCTCTGCTCTCCTGGAATAAAAATTTTGGCCCTCCCCTAGCAATATTTAACC